>CAMOHE010049284.1:19622-83918 GCA_946598075.1 Artocarpus hirsutus
AAAAAAAACTCTTAAAATGTAAATGTTGATTGCTTACCCTGAAACTGTCTGCAATCCCTTAGACCACTATGAAATTTTAGCTCACTTTATAAGGCCGTGATATTACAGGACCATGACTATTCACCCCATTACTATCATGTTCAGCGTCACCGTCACTGTTTGCTCTAACTCCCAGCCTCAACTCTCAACTATTCATTCAGACTTTTTTTTTTTTAATTAGTGATTGTAAATGTTCGTTAAAATGTCGTACTGTTATTACCACGTATGTGATGGCTTATGCATGAATTAATCAAACTTATCAAATATTACCGGTAATGTTTAATATATAGTTTGCTGCCTACGTAAAAAAAATAGTAATAACGTACTAGTAAAAACAAAAATGGTAATTCGACCATGTTAAATTCTCTTTTCTGTCAGTATTTTTTTAAATCTTTCTTTACTAATCTGTGTTCCGCAAATTCTAGAGGAGGGCTTTTTTTCTTTTTAAATCCGAGAAAAGAAAAGGAAGGCATTTTGTTTTGGTAGCGTAACTATGTTAAACATGTCGTTTATAACCAAAAAAAAAAAAAAAAAAACGATACATGAGCGGCAGGTCGTCGATGAGCAACAAATCAGTTTTGAATGAAAAAAAAAAGTTGTGTTTGTTAACGACAACTCGTAAGCCGTGATTCGAAAAGTTAATCGAGTGGAGACGAAGTTGAAAATGGAGATTGAGCATCAAGAAAAGAAACGACTAGTCGCTGAAGGAAGATATAGTTTTTGTCTTTTGGGAAAGTTGAATTTGATTTGGACGTAATAAATCAATCACGCTGCTAAGTGCTTAAGCCTTGGAACATTTGCGACGTACAACCGGCCATTAGGCTGTACATCTATACGTGTGGTTTTAATGGTTACATTTGTAACAAGTATTGTTATTATTAATCGTTTGATATAAATCTAATGGTTATAATGAGATAGATAATTAACTAAAACAATATATAATAATTAATGATGTTGAATTTTTATTATGTCATTTTATCAATTGTTGTTAAAACATACCATTTTTAGATATTTAATTATTGAAGATATAACCATTAAAAACAAGAACTTATATATATATATGTATATATATATATATTCTTGGCATGCTAAATATTATAATTCTTAACCTCAACGTTAGAGAAACCATGAGAAATTTTGAAAAATACTAGGAATATTTTTTTAAAAAGGTCAAATTATACAAGTTTATTTTCCAATTTACCTTGTATTATAAAGTTAAAAGTTTATAAAGCCTCACCATATAAATCAGTTATCATAATTATTTTATGCAAATGTCTTCGTACATACTTGTCGCCAAGAGGCTCTCCAAATTTGCAGAGAGGAGTTCCAACACAAAAGAAGAAAAACATTTGAAGCAAGATTTTACCTGTGCGCTGAAGAACAACTTAAAAAATGCATCCACAAATACCACCGAAACCCTAAACTTACGTAAGAAATTTCCAAAATTAACTTATCATGGCATATATTTAAGGACCATGCAAAAGAGGGCCTGGATATTTAATTATGTGTTTCAATTATACATATAGTTATGAGGCATTTATTTCTATTATTCAATGCCTTCGAGTGTTTTCTAAGATCTTTCCTTCTATGACACAGCTATATGGTAGAATCTCATTTCTCTTCTTGTCGTTAGTGATAGAAAACCAATGGTTTTTTAATCTTATTTTTTAAAGACACTGCTATATATGATTTAAACAATTTCTTTTTTGGACATCAAAAATAAGTATGTTTCGCGCAAGTAAAAGTCAATTGAGAAACATGTAAAAATGGAACGGAATTATGTGACAAGTACTTATTTTATTCTCCTCAAATATTGCCCTTGTATAACATATAGGCTCATACTAGTCATCTGGAATACCATTTCAATAATCAGTATGAGTTATTAAACGACCACATATTCGTGGTTCTGTTTCAGCTATAATTTCGACCATTATAGTTTTTCTTATTGTATTTTTATCCCAATTTTTTAACGGGCTATTTTTGTCCCTATCGCAAAGGCTATAGTCTTTAGCTAACCAAACACATATTCAAACAACCATAACTAACGATTCGTAGCTCTATGCAACTAAAATTTGGACTGTTATAGTTTTTCTAATCATATTTTTGAAATTATAAAATTTATTCCCAGTTCCTTTCCAAACCATTTTTGACCCTATCTTGAAGACTATAGCCATTGGCAAACTCAGCACAAATTTGGACCTTTATAGTTTTTCTAATCATATCTTTAAAATCATAAATTTTTATCTTGATTTGTTACCGGACCATTTTTGCCCTTCTTTCAAAGACTGTTGCCTTTGGCTAACGAGTACATATTCAAACAACCATAACTAACAATTCATAGCTCTGTTTTTGCTAAAATTTAGACCATATATGTTTTTTTATTTTATCTTTGAAATTATAAAATTTTCTCTCAATTCCTTTCCGGGCCATTTGCCTAGTCTCCAAGGCTATAGCCTTTAGCTAACTGAACACATATTCAAACCATCATAACTAGCAATCCATAGCTCAGTTTCGGCTAAAATTTAAATCGTTAAGGTTTTTCTAGTCGTATATTTGAAATTATAAAATTTTTGCCCAATTTTTTACCTGACAATTTTTGCCCATTTCTCGAAGGCTAACCAAGTACATATTCAAATGATCATAACTAATAATTCATGGCTTTGTTTAAGGTAAAGTTTTTACCATTGTATGTTTTCTAATCATATCTTTGAAATTATGAAACTTTATCTCTATTCTTTTGCAGACCATTTTTTTCCCTATCTCAAAGGCTATAGCCTTTGACTCACCAAGCACATATGTGAACGATCATAATTAACAATTTGTAGCTCTATTATAGCTAATATTTAGACCGTTAAAGTTTTCTGATCGTAGTTTTGAAATTATAAAATTTTGTCCCAATTCCTTTCCAGACCATTTTGCCCCTATTTAGAAGGCTATGCCTTTAGCTAACTAAGCACTTATTTAAATTGCCATAAGGAACAATTTGAAGCTCAGTTTAAGCTAAGATTTAAACCTTTATGGATTTTAATCGTATATTTAAAATTATCAAATTTTATCCTGAGATTTTACCGGTCCATTTTTGCCTCTATCTTATGTGTTATAGTCTTTAGCTATCCAAGTACATTATCATAACTAATAATGCATAGCTCAGTTTTATTTAAAATTTGGACCATTATAGCTCTTCTAATCGTATTTTTGAAATTATAAAATTTTATTCCAAGTTTTTATAGATCTATTTTTGGCCATATCTCGAAGATTATAGCCTTTGGCTAATCGAATATATATTCAAACGACCATAACTAATAATTCATAGCTTTGTTTCAATGGAATTTTAGACTATCATGGTTTTTTGATCATATCTTAAAATTATAAAATTTTTACCGTTCCTTTACATATCATTTTTACCTATATCTTGAATGTTATACCCTTTGACCAAAAAAAAAAAAAAAAGAAAGAAAGAAAGAAAAGAAAAAGAGAGAATGGCCCCCTTTTTTCGTAGCCCAGCCGTTCATGGGGCTGCATGTAATACACATTATTTCCAATGAGAATTAGTTATGTTAAATTTAATCATTATTATGTCAATTAAAAATTTATAAAAATTTTATTTTATCACAATCATGTTTAATTTTACTTATTTTACCTATTTTAACTTTTTCAAAATTTTTCTACACATATTTTATAAAATTACCAAAATGCCCTTAATTATTCTATTTATTTGGTAGTATATGACCAAATAATATTTATTTGGTATTATTCTATTTATTTGGTATTTATTTATAAAATTACCAAAATGCCCTTAATTATTCTATTTATTTGGTAGTATATGACCAAATAATATTTATTTGGTATTATTCTATTTATTTGGTATTTATTTATGAAATTACCAAAATGCCCTTAATTATTCTACAAAAAATTCCATTTGGTATTATATGACCAAAGTCTCCGATGGAGGTTAATTCACACCTTTTTTTTCCTTCTAAAAAAAGAAAAATACAACATCCCTTGATCAACGGGATGTTGATTTTTCCTTTCTTTTTCTCTCTTTCTTCTCCATTTTCTTTCTTCTTCCTTCCTTCTTCTTTTTCTCCTTCTTATTCCTCTGCTTCATTTCTTCCTCCCACAACAGCCACAACACAAAGAACCCAAGAGAACTAAACATCAAATTCAAGTCATTTTCTCACCAAAATTCACACAAACAACCTCTTAGCAACTCATGGATCGTTTCTGGAAAATTTTTCAGGTGAAAAATGATATGTCGTTTTTCCTTCTTTGTGAAGAAAATTATATGTTGTTTTCCTAAACTATAGGTCGTTTTCATAGAAACAACATGTAGTTTTTCCAAAATCTACATGTCATTTTTGCAAGCAGAAAATAAATACAAGAAAAAGCCTACCATCCCTAAGACTTGAATCTACAATGGTCCCTTATCAGGCATTATGTCATGACCCGCCTTTTTTTTTGGACCGTGCTTAATCAATTTCTTTATGTACGTATTTATGAAAAATCTCGAAATGTTTTTTTAATATATATATATATATATATATACATATAACCAAACTCTTTTCATATGATTTTATATAATCAATGTAGCATTCACAAAAGGGTTTTGTCTTACTTAATCTTACTATAACTTAGTTTACAACTAGTTCCAAAATAACTTAATATAAATAGCAAGCGGAAACATAACAGTGGCAGTATCTATTCCCCGTCTGCACAAGGCTCGTACCTCCGCCGCCAACTCATCAATAAATTTATTCTGACTTCTTAGTTGAAATACCTAGGGTATGGAATAACTAAGTGAGCTAATGTCCAGTAAGTCCAAACATAGCTCACATGCAATATTCACTAAATGCATGATCCAATTATGCTTCTTTATGAACATTCTTTATTCTTATCATGCCTTATCTTTAACTAGGGCCCAAGTGGTCATACCATATGTGCACGTAAGTCTTTGTAACACCGAGACTGTAACTTTACTTTAACATTAAACTCCCTTTTGTATCGGGAGTTGGTACGACGCTTTCCTTACTTCTGGTGATCTGTTTACCAGTCTAGTTATTTTAGTGATCATACTATATATATCAAAATACGTACACACTAAGTGCAAATCACATACACTCTCAATTGTGCAACACACACAGATATATTCACATAAGTATACTATACCATTAAACCTACTATTTCATATTGTAGGTAGGTTTGGAACTTACTTATATAGGCTATTGTATAAACCGACCTCAGTTTCCTTTTTTTTAATCTTCTAGTATCCTGTTTGGCCAATTATATCGTCATTAGCCAAGTTATCACTATTTATATATATGTCATTACAAACGTTCATCAAATAAACAAATCGGGTTGCTCTATAGTCTACTACACCGACAATCACAAATTCACTCCCTCTTAGTTTATTCTACCCTATCGTCTCTAACGAAGGGACAAAATCTTACTAATAACCCTTTTTTTCTATTTCAAACGTTCGGGTCCGTTCGGGATATTTTGTAGAAAAATAACGATTTTGCCCTCGGTGGGCCTTGTATATTCTTCAAGCCTAATGTTGCTATTTAAAAAAAATTGTTGCTCATTAGCTTTAGGACAATAACCCGGGGTGTCGGGTTTTTCTTATTTTGCACTAAAGCCCAAGTTTAACAAAAGTTTGCGATTTTATCTCGGATTTAAAAATTTTGACGATTTTATTCCCGAGACAAAAAATAATCTTTTTAAACCATAAATTCTCATTTTTCATAAGAATTAAATTTGCTCAAAATACCATACCCAAATTCTTTTTGCAAATTGACTTTTTTGCCCTTTGAAAACTTTTTTTTTCAATTTAATAAACCTTGGAAAATTTGTATCTCACAAACGGTGAGGAATTTCGACGAGCCATCCGCGAGTTTTAACAGCTTTGTAAAGATCTACAACTTTCATGTCTTAATTTTTTTAAAATTCTCACTGTACATGGGAGTTTTTAGCCCATTTCTAATTCTATAGAGAAAACAATTTTCTTTGAAATTTAGTCTCTTGGTAGTTTTTGTAAAAATCAACTTTAAAACAGAAGTTCTACCACTATGAAAACAGGTTTAAGGCCCTCCAAAACCATTTTCATGCCCAATCACAATTCTTTAAAAACTAACATCAAGATTTACAAAAATTACCCCTTTTCACACCAAATGGCCATTTTTGCATTTAAGCCCTAATTTCAACAACCCAACCACATCATAAACCATACACTCAAGGAATTAAACCACAAACTTACTTGAATAATTACATGCCTTGAAACAATCAAAACCAAAACAAGAAAAACCAAATAAACTTTAAATTTGAGAAATTAAACTTACCAAAAGATAGATTGATGGTCTTAAGCCTTCCAAGGGCATCTTTGAAATTTTCCTAGGCATGTTTCACATAAAAGAATTCTTTATCAAATTCCCCTCCTCAAACCACGAAAACTCTTAAAAAAACTTGAGGAAAAGTTTAGTTTTTACCTTGAAAGGTTTGTAAAACCTTGATCTTTAAAGCTTGTAACTTAATTAGAGAGAGTTTTGTGAGGAGTTGTTTTGAACAAAATTTTGAGAGAGGAAGTCTTGGGGCTATTGAGTATAGGTGGGAGAATGAATAAAAAAATTTGCTTACTTTAGGTCTTTAAGTAATACTTATCTCATGGGAATTTTTTTTTTTTAAGAAATGGGCGAGTCACCATGGTAATCAAGTGGGTTTTTGGGTGGTCAAACATGATTGGGCCACATTTCATGTTATGGTGCCCAATCCCACTTCATTGGGTGTCCACTTGGTGGGCCCCAAACTTTACACTATGTAATTTTTTCCTGTGCAGTATTTTTCTTAAACTGTTAGGGTAAAATCAGTAAAAATTGTATTCTTGAGCAATATAACATCTCCTATCTATCTTTTGGGTCACTTTTAAAATCCAAATACAGCATTTCTTATATATGTGTTTTTACCTTAGCGGTGTACTTAGACTACATCAAACCCCATTTATACTGTTTAGGGTTTTGACATGCTTTTCTATCTTATCTATACCTTAATCATTCATTAATTTATACCACAATACAATAATTAATTGTGATATAAAATTTGTTTTATAGATATTATTTACAAATTTTAAAGCATTCAAGCTCGCAAAATTTGTATTTACCCATGTCCATCATCGCATCAAGGTTACAATAAAAATTTCCTATTAATGTTACTTATTTGTACATTATTGTAATTTTATAGAAAATATAATTTATAAGGGTAAATTCATTAATTAAACTCAATTAAATATGAAATTTTATTAATAAATTTCCCTTGGTCATTACACATTACACCACACCACTGTTCCTTTTACCTTTGCTAAATTCTATTGTATCTATTTTATATAATTGGATCGACCCAACCTGAATTTCAAGCTTTTTATTTTAATTGTTTATTTTCCAAAATATTTCAATTTCATATTATTTTGTTTTAAAAACATTTCCAAAATATATTGTATTGGAATATGGGTCAATTTTGTTGTTAATAAATTGAATTTTGTTGTTATTATTACAATTGAATTTCATGTTTAAACTTATATGCATATTGTGAGCATATTATTTGTAAAGCACACTAATAAAAAAAATCGACATTATGATGTATCTAATTTAGTTAGCTTTAATCCTTCTATGAGTTAAGGTCACGGATGTATTTGGACTATATGTGATGGCGGTAGCAAGTTAGAAGTCATTTTTAGATGAATTTGCCAATGAGGTAGGAATTCTATTACTCACCTTTTGTGAGGTTTAAAATAAGTTATTGTTTTGTAAGATAAATTATATATTATTTGTTAATATTATTATGTGAATATCACTTAAAATATAATATTGTGGACCCTTCTATAATATACAGCGAGGTCAAGTTGATTTAACATGTTTTAACATAATTTAAAAAGCATGGTTAGATAATACGGACTCTATTAAGATCAGTGACGATATGAGAGATTGATGAGATGTGAATAGAATGGAGATTACATCCTTGGGCACGTATACCCTAAAAGGTAAATGGCAAAGAGGAGTTGACGTTTTCTTAGGTTGAAAGTCCTTAAGGGTCAGTCCCCTCACTGACAACTCATGATTCAATATTTTGAGTTGTCAAGTGCGCCCGTTAGGGATTTCGTTGAGTAGAGCAACATGATTCTACACTTCATCGTGGATACCAAAAAATACTATTTAATTATGAAGAATATTATATGATATAAGAACATGGTAAAGTTTATCTATAGAGCATCCACTAGATATAATCATAACGGAATTATTATAAAATAAATAATATTATGTTTGGTGATAAACTAACTAAGTAGGTTTAATATGATAAATAATAAAACCAAAAAGTGAGTAATGGTTTCCTTACTGAGCATATGACGACTCATCCCTATATTTCTATCTTTTTAGGATATAAAATGTGAGGTAAGAACCAGAAAGTAATAAAGGGAATTATATAGTAGTATTCAGTTAGAACCATTCATTTATTTAGAATATTTTTTTTTATGGTGTAAATATCCTAAGTTTCTATCTGTGACTAAATAAAGATGTCTTGAGGGTTGGTGTAATTTTGATTATGACAGATTGATTATATTAAATTAAAGGTGCTACATTAAACTGTGGTTTTGTTATTTATGCTTTCTTTAAAATTTTGTTTAAGTCCTAGACAAATTTTTAGAAATTTTAATGTTTTATTTTATTTTTTAGCTTTCTGTTTAATTTATTAAAACTGCTAACCTTTACTTAGGGAAGTTACACTGCATATACTATGCATTTTCTAACTCCCAATTGGTTTGCCTTCCCAAGTCTCACCGGCGCTACCTATGGGTCATAATGTGCCTCGAGATGGTCATCTCCTATCCCCCTATTAGAGGGGAATCCTCTCCTAGGTTTTTCACTCTATTACGATTGGCCCATCCTTTAGGCACCTTTGGAAGGCATGGAGTGTCCCTTTACTCCATAGCGCCTTTGTTTTGGCGTGAGTTTCCTCTAGGTTAGGAAGTCACTTGTTGCCACATTATCCAGTATTGACCATAAATCGTGACCCATCTCCACGTTCTTTAGTAGTACACTATTGTTACCATCTCCTTCTCTTGGACCACGCCTTATATGCATATGGGCTAACACATAGAAGTAAAATATGTAAATTAATGGACTTTGAACATAATATTGACATTGAAGCTGCATAACATCATTTTCAATGATTAAATTCTTGTTGTTACAACAATTTATTATTGATAATCAAGATGTTGAACATGTATAACATAGTCTTTAGATGACTGAATTTTTTGATGTTATTTCAATCGAATATTGCTATTACATTTTACGACTGTCATGTTATATTTTTTTCTTCTACATGTTGTTGGAGTGACCTTCTAACAAAAGGACCATAAAAAATCCATATATATGAATAGACACGCTGATATATCATATATAAAAAGAAAAAGAAAGAATATAACACGAGAATCAAGGGCTTCAAATCTTTAACTTGATGTTTTGAGGGATATCAACATCCTGTTACCATCCTACCCAAACATGGGTACACGCATTGTAATGCAATGGTCTCATTTTGAATCATTGTTGGGATCCAGCTCTTAGATTATTAAACCATTTGCGGAAAAATAATTGTTTGGTAAAATTTGATTTTTCCTAGCAGAAAACTTTTGGATTATTTCATAAAATAATTATTTTTATCTTTTCTTTTCCTATAACAGTAACGAGATTTGACAAAAAATATAAAAATATATTAAATAAAATGGAAGGATTGATTTGAAAGTCCATCGGCTATCCAATAGGAAATAAATATCGGTTATGTACAAGTATAATCATGAAACACTGTAATCCAAGTTATCAGATTAATTATTAATTCATTAATCCTAATGACAATAATAATAATAATATAATTGTTAGTTATTGGTTTGTAATAATACGGGTAATTATTTTCATGAGTGATTCCTTTTTTTTCTTCATATTATAATGTGTATGTACAAGTCAAGTTAGACGTACTAAAAGACACCATTCGTGTAAATATAAAACTTTCCTAAGTAATCTAAAAGCCACCGCTAATTTAAAAGTAAATTCTTTGTTTCAAGTAAACATCATTCTTTCAATCGCCTAAAGCACTGCCATGCACGTTGGGCTTTTTTTTTAAAAAACAAAAAATATGTATATATATTGTGGCTTTGAAATTTAATCAAAATTCCAAGAAACAATGCATGCACTGTTGAGACAAAATAAAAAAGGCAGCTTAATTTGCAACGTACAATATTATGTTGAATAAATAAAAAGGGAGGAAATTCATCATACATATATGTTGAAAAATAGAAAGAGAGAAATCATTTTTGTGAGCATACTACCAGCACTGTCAAGTATGCTTAATTTGATGTGTAGAAATGCTAAAAATGAAAATGAAAATGAAAATCCTCCTCCTCCTCCTCTATCTCCGCCACAAAGAGGAGAGGTTGCTGGATTAGTACGCGAGTGCAAGGAAAAGGCCCGTTTGGAATGCATTATTGCATTGAAATACAAACGTCAAAAATATTACCAAAAACATTTTGATTGCAGGTTTCGACTATGCATTAGCCAGCGTCTGAGAAAACAAAACAATACGTATGCATACCCACGACTCATGTGACTTCTCGTTCAATACTATTACTAGGTTATTTGTAAATAACACTACATGCAAAAAATAAAAGAAAAATTAAGAAAACAAAACAGTTCCATGGCTCGACTAAATAAGGAGTTAAAAGAGAATCCATAGAGCAGCCTCGTTGGCTGTTCAAAGGAATCGGTTTAGAGGGCAATGCCAATGCGGCAGCAGTGTTCCAAAGAATTCAGGGCTGCTTCTCCTCAAGATTGGTGCTTTGTTTCCCCAAGCCATGTTCATTTACTAGTCCATGACTCTTTGGAGGAGCTCAAAAATGTCTAAAGATAAACGTTTAATTCCAATCTGTTTTGGTAAATGATGCATTGCTTCCTTCTCCTTCTGCTCGGGTCTTTGCTGGTGTCGGTTTGTGTTGGTTTCAGAGCTTGTTTTGACCTTCCATTTGTTTCATTGTTTGCTGGCTTTTCTGCCGGTTCAGTTATGAAACAAGTAAAGAATGTATTTTAGAGGGCAGCTTGAGTTTGTTCTTGACTTATGAAATAATTATTTTTGGCTGTGCCGTGGAAAATTAAAAATAAATAAAAGAATAAATTAGACGAACGGCAACAAGAACAAGACAGGCGCGACCATAGTCAACTTAAACGTCCCATACAACTCAAACACTCTGACAACCAATAATAAATCAAATTAAATGACATAGATATTGAGATGCAAAATAATTCATTCAGTCCAACACATCAATAGAATAAATTAGGCACCGACTAATTCCGTGCCAATCTCTAAACGACCTTTCAAAAGCCCAGATTTTTTGCATGCAAAACTTGTACCTCAGTCAAAAATCCTCTCCCCTGTGGACAACAATAAGAATACAACAGAACTAAAAATGCAGAGCAACCCTGGTATAAAAAATACCATCCTCCAACTTTCTGGACTTGAAAGATCCAAATCGGCGGCTTTGGCAGCTTCCAATAGCTTGCCACTTAAATCAACTCCAACAATTCCGGCTAACGTTCCAGCAGTATTTGAAACTCCCATCACAATCCCAGCATACCTTGGAGCAATATCCATGTGATTCACTGCAAAACCAGCTCTCCCAAATGCCAAGAATCCAAGAGCCACAGAAGAACAAAGTACGGCTCCATTAGAAGTCCTGAACACAGGTATTGCCATCAAAGCAAGAGAAGCGCCTATAAACCCAACAGTGTTCAAGCACTTACGGGTTTTGGTCACGGACAAGATTCTCTTGGCGACAAAGTGGTCGGCCAACATGCCGCCAATATTCGAGAAAATGAACATGTTGAGATAAGGCATCATCTTGGAAGAACCCATATCCTGAATGCTAATCTTGAGGCCTAATTCGAAGTAAGTGGGCAGCCAATTCATCAGAACATATAATGCGTAGTGAAATGTGAAATTATTAACCACAATCGCCCAAACCGGCAAGCTAATTAAAATTCTCTTCCACGGGATTTTGGCTGAACTTCTGACAGAATTTCCTCCATTCTCTACTTTATACTTTTGACCCCCTTTAATAGGCAATAAAGATTCCCCAAAACCAGCAGCCGTGGCTTTGGGATGTTCAGAGCGAGGCGGATCGCTGGCATATACCAACCAAAGTAAAGACCACATAGCACCCAGTCCTGCCTCGGCAAGAAATACAGACTGAGGACCTCTATATTTTACCAAGCTTGGAAGGAAAAGCATTCCTGCAGCTGCACCTAGATACATGCCGGAGGTTGTGAGAGAAACAGACCTGGATCTCTCGTGAGGTGGAACCCATTGAGCCAAAACTGTGTGAATTGATGGGAAGATGAACCCTTGTGCAACGCCAACGAGCAAGCGGGCGATCACCAAGGTTAGGACTAAATTGGGGTCGAGCGGTACTAGTGCACAAGTCATTGACCACAAGACGAATGATAGAAGAAGAACCTTTCTTCCCCCGATCCTTTGAGCCGCCCATCCTCCAGGCACCTGCGAACAGGCATATCCATAGTAGAATGTAGAGAGTATTTTGCCTTTGCTAGATTGATTTACCCCAGCCGCATCAGCTGCGATAGTATACGCAACAGAGAAGCCCACACGTTCTATATAGCAAACTGATGTGCAGAGGAAGGTCAAAATGACAATTAAATAACGCTTCGGAAAGTTCATCATTCTCATACTTGGACCGGCCGGTCATTTATTATATCTCCATCACCATTTGCCTTCAGATAAACAAGCTTCGTGTGTGTGTATTTAGTCAAAGGACTTTCTCATGTCTTCAATCTTGAAAAACTTTGTGAACAAACTAAGACAAACTGACTTTCTTAAGGCTAGATTTCTGCAACCACAGTGGTCAGGACAGAGTCATGAGAGTTGGCATGTTCATGGGACCTGGAGGCAACGTAGAAGGAAAAGCAGATCAACGATTCAGAAAAGACAAAAACGACAAGTGTATCTCTGCTTTTCTTTTTCACGAACATAAGGCCTTAATGCATACTCGATGGATCACTTCGCCGAGACATTTAGCCAAACAATTTGTTGGCACTTAGTTTAAGATTCATCACTCAATTGGTAAAATCAAGCCAAACACTACCCATGATTGGAATTTTCTTAAAAAGAAACAAGAAATGTAAAGAAAGAGAGAGATTCACACCTTAATGGAATGAAGCACAACTCCAACAGCTAATACTGTAACTAGAAACATACTCGAATTAACCCTATACAACAAACAATTCCAGAACAAAGCTACAAATCTCCATTTCAAACCCCCAGAAAAATTCTCAAAAATCAATTTTTTTTATTCTTTTTTGGGAATGAAGAATTAGGGTTTAAACCAAAGTGGAGAGCACTGAATAACAAGTTCTACGAGAGAAACAAGAGCCATTAATTTAAGACAATATAGATATATAATATAAAGAAGTGGATCTGAGAACTGTGGTTCGTAAAGAAAGTTTTGATTTTTGGTTACGAATTGAGAAGAAACATGATAGAATCATAGTTCAAAGAAGAAAAATTAGTCTCTAGATAACCGAAATTAAACGAGAAACAAAAGATGAAAACTAGCGAGTCTCTCTTTTCTGCAATGTCGGAAGAAGAGTTTGAATCTGGCTTCAAAATTAGCCATCAAAACACAAAAAAAAAAAGAAAAAGAAAAAAAACCTTGAACCGGAGAGGGTGTGAATTGTACTCAGAATGTTGATTGATTCTGCATTTTATCTCTTCTCTCAATGAACGCGAAAATCAGTCGAGAGATCTTCCGAAAGTTCCTTCCTTTACCCAATGCAATGCAATGCAAATAAGCCAAGATTTTGATGCCAAAAATTAAAATAAAATAAAATAAGGTCAACGAAGCTGGTGGCACCAAAACGACACCACAGTTGATGTCGTTTTCTTGGTCGACGTCAGCTTCAGCAATGGAGGAGGAGCAGCATTCGATGAGAGAGAAAGAAAAGAGAGAAGAAGCAAGGTATTTTCAGTTTCGTTCTTCCGGTGCCGGGTCCAACTACACGTTGACTTTGTTTTTTAAACTAGAGGTTAAAACCTTAAAAAAAAAATGCTCATTGATTCACATCACTATATTATTGATTAATTATAATTAATCATTATTAGTAAATTATTAAGATTAATCTTTAAATAATATTAATTAATAATTAATATGTCACAACCTATTTTTTCAGGCTGTGATAAAACTCTTTCTTACTTACTTATGGGCAAAAATTTAGAATTTTTTTTTTTGAAACTGAAATAAATACTTTACTTACAATAATTTTGTTAACTCCCAAAATACTTTCACACACATATATTCACATAGTCACTCATTCTTACTTTTACAACATTTTTCTTTTTAAACATTCCATTTCAAAACAACTTAGTACATATATACAACGAAAATATGCAGTAGCAGACTCTATACCCGACCTGCACACATCATCCATCCGCCAGCTCATCTTTATGATTTATTCTGACCTTTTTGTAGGAACACCTACAGCATGAAACACTTAATGAGCTAACGTCCAGTAAGTCCCATAAATCTTACATGGACAATAAAATGAATGCATAATTCAATTATGCTTTCTTATAAACTTTCTTTATCATCATCATTTCTTATCTTTAACTAGGGCCCAAGTATTCGTACCATTGCGCAATTCATTTAGGTCTACGTAACACCGTGACCATATTTTATCATTTAAACTCCCCTTGCTTCGAAAGTCGGTACGACATTCTTCTTAGTTTCTAGTGACATATTTACCAATCAATTTAGTATGGTTGTCATACTATGCATGAAGTGATAATCACATGTTATTCATAATACATAAATCCATATGCATAGCATAGTACGCATAAGTTCCTACTTTATATACATGCATGTATTCATCATTGTACACCCAGGTACACAATATATTGCAGAGAACAATACATAACATGTTATACACTCAGGTATTTTAATTGTATACACACAGGTATCGATTCTATACCTTTAGGTATTCATTTCATAGCAAACATACAAGTTTACATAGTAATATATGCCCTGATGTACATATACACACATTCTACACCTACAACAATTTCATATTGTAGGTAGAAAGAGTACTTATTTATTTTTGAGCACCGAAAAAATCAACTTCGGTCTCCTTTCTCCTAGACTCCTAGGATCCTGTTGGCCAATTACAAAACTATTTGCTAATTACAATACGTTTTATTACAAAATGTTTGTTACGTAATTATTCGAGTTGCACAACTGTACACAACTCTAAAAACACTAGTTTTCTTATTTCTATCTTATTCTGCCCTATCGTCACTTACGAAGGGTGAGAATCTTTCTAATTACTTTCTTTTCTTATCTGAGACCTTTCGGAGCGATTCGGGTTATTTGGAAAAAATGACGATTTTGCCCTCCGTGACCCTACTGATCTATCCAAGCTCGATTCATCATTTTAACATTAATAGCCATTTATTAATTTTAAAATAATGTCCTAGTGGCTCGTATCACTTTATTTCACACTTATACCCTTTTTTCATAAAACTTTACGGTTTAGCTCCTAAACTAAAAATTTTGACAATTTTGTTCTCAGGCTAAAATTTTTCGCTTTGCACCAAAATTTCATATTTTTGCTTAAGGTATCATACCTTAAATCATTTTGAAAAATAACATTTTTGCCATTTTAACATTTTTTCACTTTTAACAAATTCTTGAAAAATCAAAAACTCACAAACGATTGGGTTTTTCGACGAACCGTCTAAAATGCCTAACAGTTTCGTTGAGATCTACAACTTTCATGTTTTAATTTTTCTCGAAATCTCACTGTACATGGGTGTTTTCGGCCATTTTTTAATTCTGTCGAGAAAAGAATTTTTCTTTCAATTTAGTCCCTAGGGCATTTTGTTCAAATCTATTTCAAAATTGCAAATCTACCTCTGCAAAAATCGTTTCATTCCTTAACCAAATCATTCTCATGCTCAAACCTCATTTTTCCAAAAACCATCATCAAAATTGCAAAAATACCATTTTTTTGCAAAAACTAACATTTTGCACCATAACCAAAATTTCACAATCTAAACATGCCATTCATTACATTCACATGAAATTTCATCAACTATAAGCTCAAAACTCACATGGGTTTGAGAGAATAAAAATCCAAATAAAATTCTTAAAATTTTAAAACTTTAAAACCCAAAACTTACCAAAATAGTTTCCTCTTGGTTTCAAGCCCTCAAATTCCCTTTGAACTCCCTTCTAAGCTTCCTTTTCATGTAAAAATACCATGGGTTAATTTTCTCCTTCAACTCATGAAAAATCCCTTAAAAACTCATTAAAAAGTTTGGGATTTTTACCTTAAATCTTGTGAAAACCCTTAAGCTTGCTTCTAAAACTTGTTTTGGGGCTATTTTTGCAAAGTGTGAAGTTGAGAAATTTTTTGGAAGGTCTCTACAATGGCTGCTGAAACTTGGAGAAGAAGAAGAAGAAAAATTTTGTGATAAACAAGCATTAAATGCTCACTTATCCCATGTGGTGACTCATGGTCACCTACTTAATGACCCTTAGATGGCAAAATGCTATTGGGCCACTTTTCATAACATGTGGCTCATTAGTAAACCAAGAAGAGTCCACTTTGTAGGGCTCAAAATTCACATAATGTAATTTTTCGTAACGCAGTATTTTTCTTATACTGTCATGGTCAAATCAATGTATTTTCTATCTTTAGACTGTACAAAAATATTTAACTTACTTTTCATTCACTTTTGGAGGCCAAACATGACATTTTTTGTATTTGTATTTTCATTTAGCAGTATTCTTATACTGCTTCAGCCTCCTTTTTACCCTTGATTAGGGTTTGAACAACCTCTATGTCCTATTTGCATTCTAGTCATCCTTTCGTTTATGTCACGATTTTACAATTAATTGTGATATAAAATTCATTTTATGAGTATTATTTACAAATTTTTGAGTATCTCAACCCATAAAATCTGTATTTTATCATACTCAATATTGCATCACATTCACCGTAAAATTTACAATCAATGTCGTTCATTCACATTTTATCGTAATTTTGTGCAAAAATTACAATTTTTTCAAAAATCACATTTTTTAAAAGTAAATTCATTAATTAAACACAATTAAATATTAAGTTTTATTAATGAAATTTTCTCGGTCATTACATAATAAGTCACTAAGTTAATCAGTAAACTATAAATCAATACATCATTAATTAACATCATTACTTCATTAATTAGCTACTTAAAAAAATGATCATTTCTCTAAATTTAGAAAACTTGGATCATTCATTAATAAAAAGTTTTAAAAATGGAAATTTATTTCCAAATTTAAAAAAGAAAAATAAGATTTTTTTTTTTTTAAGGAAAAACATAAAAAGAAAGATAAGATGAAGACCCCACTCCTTCATTTTTTTTAAAAAATCTATAATAAGGTATAAGAAAGCGATTAAAGATACATCAGTTTTTAAAGAAATCATATCACAATCATATTTTAAAAAAATATGTACAATATTTATTTTTTTTTTCTGTTTTTCCATATCTCCACCAGACAATTCCCTCTTGTTTTTGTTTTCTAGATTAAGAGGAGGACAAAAGGGTACTTCTATTTATTTTTACTTGAAAACTTTTTATACGTGTTCTATTTGATATTTTACATTTTAATATAAAATCATATCAAGATGAAGTTAAAAATAAGTAAAATACAGAAACGTGGATTAACTCATTTAATAAGATCTAATTAGGTTGACATCTATTAAATAACTCGTAAAATATGATCAAACATCCACTCTAATTTATGAAAAATAACACAAAAATGAAGAAAATTAAAGAAAGGAATACTGCAAATTAAGGAACAACATCTGCTAAAATATAATCATATTCTGAATTTATATCCCTTCTTCACGAGCTCGAAATTTATAGGGGTTCTTTCTTTTTAGAGTCTTCATGCAAATAATTTCTCAATTTATCAAGTTTTGCAGACTTGTCCCAAAAACTCGACACCACAGAGTAATCGAACAATTGTTGAATGCCGATTAATTAATATGAATTGTCAGTTTTTATTCGTAATTAATTTGAACCTACAATATTAGTTTACAAAATTTGTTTTCTTAAATAAACGGAAATATGGGTTGTGTTTCCTTAGAGAAAATAGAGAGAGAGAGAGAGAGAGCTTTTCTGATGGGAATATGCATTGGTTCTATGCATATTAACAGGCTATATCAAGATCGTATCAAAATAAATAGACGAAACTTATAGATTTTGATTAAAAAAATCTATTAATTCACCTAGAACTAAATAATATCAATAGAATGATTTTTTTTATATCCTACAAGATTCTCTAATATTTTGAACATTATCTCTTGGCCTTAGCACATGGTAAAATAAATCAAAATGTTGATAGTGTGTGTGCGCATAAAGAAACTCTTGTTGTACTGCAATTGTAGTACTGCATTATACATTGGAAGCATGCCAACGGTCTTTATGAAAGGATTGGAGTGATGTAGACATTTTATTTACCAGGAGCATTCCTTTTTTGTTATTATTTACTTCTATCTTTACTTGCTTTAGTCAAATTATTTGTATCCTCTATGATTGTGATGATTTGATTATGATCATATGATTGTGATGTTTGGCTTGTGGGTTTTGAATCAGAAAACGGCAAAAACAGCATAAACGGTAGAATGGTGTATAACAAAATTTTCATAAAACTTTTTAGTTAATATGTAATTAATATACAAAAGTAAATAAATAGCATATCCTTGAAGCGATGAGATATGATAATTTTAACTCTTTAACATCTTCGATCTTCCACGCTTAGTCTTCAATTACTTGAACAGACGTGTAGATGTCTAGGTTTATAGAAAAGAATCACACACTCTCTAATTTAAGTTTTTGGTTTGTACTCCAAATATAAAAAACCAAGGGTTGACTAGAGGGCACATTTCTATGAGGTTTTGCTCTCTAAAACTTAGAAGTAAAATTGGAATTGAAATGAATAACAACTCTCCCTAAACACCTATTTATATATACATAAAAAGAGTTCTATTCTAATTTAAAATTATTCAAAATAATCTTAAAACTTATCTCCATCTTTCTTTATTTTATTTAAAAACTTTGCATTTTTTTAATCAAAAAACGTCAACTCCTTTTTGTGCATCATATGCGCAGCGCAATGTTTTACAAGGGCCAATGGGCCCTACGTCCCAATTTCTTCTTCTCCTTCTTCTTCTTTGTTTCCTCGCGAGTCATCCTTATCAAATAAGGGAAAACTCTATTTCCTTGTATTAATCTGATTAAATCTTTTTTTAATAAATAAATTCAAATAAAAACTATTTTTATTTATTTATATTAATTGAAAAATAGAAAACTTATCAAATTTTGAAACCTTCGACAATGAGTTAGCCTAGCACATGGATAAATCCCTTTATCACATGCTCACAATATTGGTTCCACCTACACTGTTATCCAATTAAATAATCACATTATTTAATTTTTAGAGTGTTTATTAATTTAAAACTAAATTAATAATTCATTACATATAAATTCAAATAATTTACAGAGATAGAATTTGGAACTATAGACATAATTTGAAGCCCCAATAAAATTAACAATTAATTAACAACTTAATTAATTTATCAATTTTATTAATTCCAAAGTTACTTAACTCAAAGCTTGGAATAGCACTCTTGAAAGTTATAAATATAATTTATTCAAGAAATTGAATCGTCCATTGATATAGTCATTGCATATAAATTGATCATTTATAAATAAGTCATAATTAGAGCTAGGTAAAATCTGTTAATCTCTCTAATTATATCTTTATTCTTAATTGCTTTTGATTCTCTAATGAATAATAAACTAATAAACTTAATCAAGAATTGAGCGCTCTTATTATTCAATACCTAAATCAATACTCAAGAGAACTACTTATCTACTTCTTATTGGAGAAGGCATAGATTCTATCTTGTAAAATTAACATTTTAGCTACTTACTTCACTATGCCTCCAAAATAAAAGGGATAAGATTAGATTTTTAAATCTATACCGAGTAAATTAAAAGACATAATTCAAAAAATAAAAGTCTGCTAATAACTCAAGATTAATATCATCTTATATATGACTATTAATCGATGTGATTAGAACTTGTTGTATTTTAATATAATATTTTTAATTATTCATACCACATCATGTTTCAGTGCTACATAATCACATTATGCATAGTATACTCATTTAATAACTCACAATATTAACGATTTGGATAAGACTGTTCTATGACCTGTACTAGTAACACTTAATTAAAGATTTCATATTAAAATAAATAATTATATGTTATTGACTATTTTAATTATCATCCTTAAAAATATTATCATTTTATATATAATACTTACATATAACATATAAGATCATATAGATAATTATGAAATTTTGATAATATTAATAAAGTATTTAAAATATTACATATAAATATAATGAAAATTTACTTTGTTTATTTATATAAATATGTTCATTGTAAAAATATCATGTACTTTAAAAACATCGATCCTAATATAACTTCGGTTTAAATTCAACATCAACAGCGATTAACGTTGTATGTCTTCTAAAATGCATATATATATATATATATATATATATATATATATATATATACACATTCATATATGACACTTTAAAGTGAACAAACTTAAAACTTGAAAATTGTTTGAACAGCCATTTTAAAAGAAACTGTGATCAGGAATTTGCACGTAAAAATTGTACTGCAATGTAGTACTGTATTGCCAAAGAGTGTACTAATGGTACTTCTAAAGAAGGGTAAGGCAGACATTTTGGCATTTCAAATCTTTCTCTATTTATTAGCGTTGTTTCCCTCTGGATATTATCACATCGCGATCTCCCTTTTTTTTTTTTTTTTTCTTCTTTTCTTTTCTTCTATTGACAAACCTAAGCTTTTTTTTTTTTTTCCCTTATCTTAAAAGAATGTTTGGCAAAATAATTAAAACTATTTTTATTATAATATATAAGAGCTTTATATTGTAGCGATTTTTTTTATTATTACTGTAGCATGTGAGAGCTTTACATTGTTTACAACTGAGAAAGTAATTTAGACCACTTTTGGCCAAACATTCTTTTAGCTTTGGTCCTTAATGTCAAGAAATTCAGCTGTGCAACAGTAATTTTCGTGTGCAATCCGATGAATGTTGGAGTGATAAAAAAAGAATATTGGGTCTCGACCAGCCGAGTAGAAGTTTCTCATTTACTTGGATGAATTATTTCTACACGACTGGTAGAGATTCAATGTTCTTTTATGAATCACTCTAACATCTTATCGGTGAAGTTTATTTTGATGAAGAAAGAATATCGGGTCTTGATTAGTCAAGTAGATGAATTTTCGTCACTTTTACTAGACTAGTGGAGATTCAATGTTCTTTTGTGCTCGAATATTCTATCGGTAGAGGTGATTCTAAACATGTTTAGAAGAAAAAAAATCCAGGAGAAGAAAAACAATTTTGAACATAAGGTGAGTGTTTTTGTGAAGTTCTAAAGTTTTCTTTTTCTTCCTTCGGTGCATGTAAGTCAGATGGTTTAATTGAAGACAATGTATATAGCATTCCCTTACTTATAAAATAATTTAAATGCTCCGGATTATCCAAAAAATAAAATAAAATTGCTCCAGATCTACTTCTTATGCAATATTGCTACATTCACATTGTTGGTTGTAATGATTTCAGTACGCTGGATTGAATTGAAAAGCATCCGAACAACTTGCTTTGTGGGATTAGCAAAGTAGGATGCATATGTCATACGTTTAATTAGGTTAGTTCAGGAACCTTGTGTCATCTTTTATTGCATATACCTATTTTGGCGATGGGGATATTCTTGAGGATCATATATATCATCTTGTATTTTGTCTATTAATACGTATTATATTTGTATTATAATACTTAATTGTGTAGATGATATATATATGCAGCTTATTTGAAGTTCAAGATATGGAGGAAGATCAATCTAGGTGGTCTCCAGTAAATGAATAAACCTTTTTTAAGCTTCTCTGTAAAGAAATAGCCTACTAATGTGACCAATACTTAAAAGCACTAGTAATTCAGGGTTAAAGCCTGTTTGGAATGGCTTATTTAATCTGATTATAGCTTATTCTATCCAAAAACTGCTACTTATGAGCCTGTTCGAATTACCCTTAAAATAGTGCTTAAGACTTTTATAACCACTTATTGAATGAGTTAAGCCAAGGGTGCTTTTAGTCTTTGACATCAAACCACGACCTGGTAGAAACGAAGCCCTCAAGCAGCGCCCCTATTGCCACCATATCAACACGCAAGTACAATTCAACAAGTGTCAATTAATTGCGATAATATCCAAACCAGCACGCATCCAACATAATTCATATACATTATAAACAATACCAACACAAGTACAGTACAATGACAGGAATAAAAGAAAGAAAAGAGAAATTGGGCCGGTTGCCATCTTTTTGACCTCTTTGAAACAAAAGAGCATACCTTGTTAAAATAAACAAATCACTGTTTATCATTGACCAACTGCATTAATAGTTGTTTATTTTAAAAGTCATTCTAAAAAGCTGTACTTCTACTCTAGATGAAATTACCAAAATACCCTTGCAAGTAACGCTACCGACAGTGGGAAGGGCGGCACCCGACTTAGGGACCAAAGTGACAAGTGAATCATCTTCGTCAGCTCCAACGTCATCGATGAGATGAGTTATCCCCAGCCTCGGCCAAGTCCTCATCCTCATCCTCCCCCTCCCCCTCCCGCGAGGCAAGTTCACTATGCCCCGCCGTCGGAGCAGTCGTCGTTCACGTACACGTCGAACTTCACCGGAACTCTCCTGTCAAATTCAATGCCGTCGATCACCAGCACTTCCTTCTCCTCCTCGCTCTTGCTTCGCGACTTCCGAGGCCGATTCACCACTTTGCTTGCGATTCCCTCCAGCTTTATTGGAAACCAACAGGCGGCGGCAGGAGGAGGAGGAGATCTCGGCGTCTGAGATGGTTTGGTGGGGAGGAGGAGACGTTGAGGGAGAGTTTGTTGTCGTTTTGCATGCGCTTTGGAGGGAAAGTTGTCGCTTTGGGATGGAGGAAAGGAGAGAAATTGCAATGAGGGCAGAGACAAGTGTACATATTTACTTGTGAACTGAAGATGAATGAACAACCTTTATAATTAAATGGAAGTCGGAACACTCTGTTTATAGATTTTTTTTCTATTTCTTAAAGAAATATTTTTCTTTTTTTTGCTCTTTTTACTGTGAATTTAAAGGAAGTGGTTGAAAACCGTAACAAGGGGCCGTGAGTGGGGCCTAGCTGTCTCACTCGAAAGGAGATAGGCATGTGGTTGACTCTGAAGAAAATACTCCCCTCCAAAAACAAAAACAGAATTGTGTATATATTTTCGTGTATTATTTATTTTTAAATTCATGGTAGTTTAGGAGATCAAGGGACCAAACCACACCAAGTGGCCAAGCGGCATTGGATGATTTATCTTTAGCAATTAGGAATTAACGAGTTGATTAAAATGAACAAGTGACAATTGGAGGACAACTATACTACTTGACAATCAGCTTAATTTCCAAGTCTTCCTGAGAAATAAAACTTTCTACTCCTGCTTATAACTTGTCCTTCCTGCAGCAGGTTTTGATGCAACACCTTCTTCCCTTTGTGAACATATGGATGGTCTGCTCCTTAATATGCTTATAAGCTGGACCAGGCCTGGAACTTGACCAGGCGGTGTACAATTTCTCTGCAGCTTGGGTCGAAAAACCGTTGTTGCTAAGATCCAGTAATTTCAAATGCTTGGCCTTGCTAATGGCAGTACAATGCTCTTGAGCAATATGGCACTCCAAGGATGAAGAGTTTCTTTGACTTGAACTGGCACAGCCGTCATCAATCCCAGAGGCAGCAGCTTCAACTCTAATAGGATCCTCTTCACTATCAGCAACTTCAAGCTGATACAGATCATTGTTCTTGGGGATTAAAGCCGGTTCAGCAGGCTCAACCTCCTCGGGTACAAGCGCCTCAAGAGACGAATTGGGTACACCAATCTTTGGCTGCAAAAGTTCTGCACCATCTTTTGTAGTAATGTCATGTCGCGAAGTGGAATATTCGACATTGTTAGCAAGATTGAGCTCTTCAAGAGAATTGTTATCTGCACCCAAAAAAAAAAAAAAAAATCACGATTAAAATTCTGGAAACAGCGCAAAAAACAAATGTAGCATCGAAGTCTCTAACCTGCTAATGCTTCAAGTATTTGCAGAGTTCCATCAACCCCAAGCTGGCACTTTTCTAAGACCAGAACTCTAAGTTTTAGGCAACATTTTGGGTTCGAAAGCAGTGATGATAAGGCATTGCCACCCTGCTTTCCAGAAATACAGTCAGGTGAGAGCACTAAAATAAAAATATGACGTATATATTCACAGATGATCCATCTTCCTCTAGTTATAACTGATATTCTGACGAATTTTTAAAATCCACAAAGTTCAATCATACTGCCTTGGGATATCAGGGACACACGTTAAAAGAAATCTAAAAGTAATTAGCAATTGAGTACGACGGTTGAAAAATAGGTCAATTTGACAGAAACTTATTCAATCATAATGAAGGAAAGATGTAAATTATCAAGCTTATCGCCCACAGTTGTATCTCCGGTGGAATCTTATACGAAAATCCATACTCGTCTTGGCACAAATACTTCACAATGTGAGTTTTTAGTGGCTCTATGATAAAAGGTGGCAAATGCAATTGTAAGAAATACTAGTCTTTAAGCCTGAACTATATATTGGTTGAAACAGGGAAAAAAATAATGTAAAATAACAAACCTCCTGCCCTATTGGATTTCCTGCAAGGTTGAGCTCATGAATACGACGAACAGGACACACGCCGGTATTTAATTTGAGAACGTATTCAGATGTAAGATCACAATATGAGAGGTCCAGTTTTACAGAATTAGACCAAGTCCCATAGAACAAAGACTCAGTCACCAGTAACGCCCCTTCCTGCCAGAAATATCATATGCAATGAGCACCATGAGAAAACGGCAACATGACCACAAAGGCATTGGTACATAATTTGAATCAAGCAGAGTTACTTACAGTTCCAATACCAGTCTCACCAAGCATTAATTCTGACAAATGCAAGGTTTTAGCAAGATGGCACAGGCTATCAACTGCAGGTTCTTCTGGCTTCAAACCATTGAGAGACAATTTTGAAAATCTACAGGTAAATCCAAAACGCACTTGTTCTTCAGTTGGCTGCATATCTATAGCCATATGCAATTGGAAATATAAATCAAGTTTAATAATTTTTACAAACCTTTTCAATGTGGTAAGCTTGGCCAGTAAATTAACAAGGGCATTTTCGGATATACAGTTGTTATGTCCTGTAAGAGGAGTTTAACAATCTAAAAATAAGGACAAAAAAAAAAGGAATTTGGAGGACATTGTTATCCAACAAACATGCTAAGTAAAACTTACCAATACATAATTGTTCAAGAATGGATCCAGAATCCAAGGCATCAACAGCCTTTAGAATTGTTCTTGATGTTATGAAGCAGCCTTCTATGTTCAAGCTATAAAGGGCTACAAACAAAGTAAAGGATTAGTGGAAGAAACATGCAGGTGTCGATATCCATATTGACAGAATCGGTCCTTTGGTAAATCACGAAATGAATATAAAGATATTTAACAAGAAACAATGATATGCCAAGCCATTGGTAACTGATAAGGTATTGGAACTATGAGACCTGAAATTAGGTGAGCAGAAGGACAAAAAAGACATGAATTTTACCTCGGCAATTTCGCAAAATAGTTGAAAGGTAACCCGCACAAGCATCAGTGAGACGGTTTCCAGAGATATTAAGAACTACCAATCCAGCATATAGCGATGGACATTCACAAATCTAAAAGAAAGTTAAAAATTAATTATGCCCTCCAAAAAAGGGTTATGAAGACAAACACTCACCTTTTAAATATCATTTTGATAAAAAACATAGAACGCAGTAGACAGAATTTAATGCTCTCCATAATGTTAAAACTTTGAATTTTCAAATATATATATGTTTGCAGCGAGATTCTCGGCGAGATATTTTTTTCCCCCTCAAAAAGAACGCTGAGGTAGTAGGGTCAGTGAGTTGGCATTGTCCTTCCTCGTCTCATTTAGAGAAGTTATGGTTACAAGGATGCAGAGACGGAAAGTCTGCAACACTCACTAGAACACTTCAGGGACATTCTATTAATGCTCCCATCATGTTTTACATTCTTCCCAGAATTTTTTAAGAAAAAAATTGTATATTGATAATGAATCAAAAACAAGGAGTAAGAGGATAAGGTATCCTCTAAAGCAGAGAAAAGAAGAAATTACATTCTAAAAAACTAAGAAATTTCTAATTTTCTAACTAAAATCCCATGCTAAATCTTTCCCAATTCAGTTCTAGCTATATAATGCCCTGGTAAAGGATGGTTAAGGTAACATAAGAAAAGGCAAAATAGAACATTCTAGATGGATCCATACTTGACAAAGAACAAAAAGGGAAGAACAACAAGCCTTATTGTGCTGAAGTGACATGGTTGCTGACCTGCGACAGGGCAGTGGGACCAAATTGATTGCAATGCAAATCCAATGTGATGCTATCAAAATTAAGGCCTGATGAAGCGAATACTTGTTGCAACTTTTCCATCGTTGCCTTTCCTGGAGATAATGAGCCAAATTACTCACTTCTGATGGATATTAATACTACTTGTGGTTCAAAGCATAAAAATGAAAATGCTATAAATTTTTAGTTAGCGTATTGCTCAAAGCTTACATAAGAAGGGGCAAGAATTAGATGTGATTACCTAAGAAATTATGAGAAAGGTCCAGCATTGAGAATGATCTGTATTTATGAAGGGCGTTGAGCAATGGAGTAATTGATACGTCATGCAATCCGCAATCAGATACAATAACTTCATCCTCAATCACCTGTGAGACACAACAAATAAATAGATGAATAATGAGTTCTTTTATTGAATCAACCATGATGCAACAGTTTCACTAGACGTTCTATTGCAGGCATATTCGTCCAATCTTACACATGAGGACAACATTAGAATATAGCATAATTCCGCCTTATATAACAGCTTGAGCTTTTGAGGAAGGGGTAAACCATCGGCTGGTATATCAGGGAAAGAAAATCAATATTCTACCAGACTACCATGTATTACCTCCAAATCAGATAATTTCTTTATCAACTTTATATTGGGTGTCTGCAATACTTCCTTGCAGCATTCAGTGTAGAGTTTTATCAAGCCCTTCGCAGCCCATGCTGTGTACACATTAAATTACTATTACATGTAATGGACAAAATAATTCTCTAGATATTGCTAAGAAACCAAAAAGAATATAGCTCGTGAAGAAACCAGATCATAACGAACATGCAGTTCCAATAATATATGCAAAAATACAAGAATTCTAGCTCATCTAAATTCATTATTTGGAAGCATTCCTTATAAATCAGAACGTACTTGAAAATATTTTGTGGGAGGAAAAAAATAGGGAAACAAAGCAAAAACAGATGATAAACCAGCTAAATTGTAGTCTTTTTAAACCGTAAGATTGCTGAATGATCAAACACATTATCAATGAAAGAGCTTAGATACCTTGTTTAAGAACCATGGAAAGTCAAAGAACATGCAAGCAACCAAGTAACGCCCTATACTTTTTTTACAATGAAAGAAATGCAAGATGCAATATAATATATATGCCAGTTATATATATATATATATATATATATAACATCTCTACCAGATTATGTAACAGAAAATAACCTCTCTTTTTATGCAGCCGAGCAGCGTGTTAAGTCATTTGTTTTAATTTATAACATTTCAAGTTTTGTTTGAACTCAACTTATTTAGCTAAGCTCTTGTCCATTATACATGGTAAGTAACTAATAAGTTGAGAAATAGTTTACTTCAATCAACGGCAAATGAGATCACCCTTGTAAATTTTTGTTACCCAGCCACTTACATCACATCATTGATTTCACAAACTTTGTCAAACTTGAGGAATAAATAAGGGAAAAGTTCAACCAAACGGGAAATGACATTGACGTAAGACAGTAAGAAGAGAAAGAATTAAGAGGCGCCGGGGGGGGTGGGGGGGTCTGGCATTTGGCGAGAGAGAGAGATAGAGGAGAAATTAGAAAAGGGAGAAGAGTACATACAGATGGCAAAACAAATTACAAGCAAAATATTCAATCTGACAGTGGAATTGCATGTACAACATACACACATACTGTCCCTACAAGTATTGATTCTGGAACAACAACAATGATGAACTACAATTAGAATATTAAAAGCTATAGATTGAACTTTAAGCAATGTGAATACATACTATGTATGGAAGCTTCAATCAAGACTTTTCCCATTTGATCCTTGAGTGTTTTGATGGTTTCCAATGACTCTATGACTTTATTACCGCATTTTATATGCTCAATAACAGGAAAAACTGCTGGAAAAAGAGAATTCATGCGTTAGTAAACATTGAAAAAAATCATCATAGATGGTTAAAAGAATCAAATTCAGACCAAGTCAATTTCACATTTGGATAGGATTCAAGTATCATCTACACGAAGAACATTAAATTCAAAATCCGATGCCTACTTGATCTCTTCTCAATTGGAAGTTGCAAGTAGTACAAGCATGCTACTTCAACCTTCAAAGGCTCAATACTCAAGTTATCAGTGGCCAAAAATGAGCCCAGGTTTACATGTATCAGCTCTTCGTCAATCTTGATTGCAATGTATTGCTGCAATTATTACAAGAGACATAGATTAGCATAATTTACAGCCCATATAATAAGAGCAACAAGAAAACAAAAGTATGCACCACTGCAGCAATATAGTAAAAATCAATCATATAGAGGAACAAGGGAACATTTCTTAGCAAGTGACGTGAGAAGAGTCAGAGCAAAAATAAAAAAGAAATAAAAAAGTTGCTTTAGAAGCACTCACATCAAGTTCATTAGAGCTTGAAGATCTAAAACCTTGATCATTTTGAGTGGTAATGTAAGGAACTGAAGATTTGTAGGAACTAGAGCTTTCTTCAATGTTAATAGGGTTGCATGACCTAATTGCACTGTTAGAAGGAACTACTGGCATATCCTGCAAAACCCAAAAGGGTTGAGCACTTGCACACTGACTGAAACACAAAGTGAGAATATATTCCAGGAATGGTCCAGAGGGCTTTTTTTTTTTTTTTTTTACCTGAATGACACATGCAGGGTTGAGTGTATTACTTGTACTTTTAGCTGCATCCAATTAATAATGCAATTCAGTTATCTTTTTCACGTTGAGATTTGCTTAAATCTTAAATCAATTATAATTAAAACCTACGTTCATAAGATGTAGCAACATCCTCTACCGTGTAACTATGACTTCTGCCTTTTGAAGGTTGTGCTTCAGCACACATTTCATCCTCATCATCAGAAAGAACTACACGGACACGTTTGCGGCCAGCAACTGTCTCCTGATTACTGGTTGATTTAGACGAACTTCTTCGTGGCACTTTACTACAGTTGGTTAAAATTTTTTCTTCTCCTAAATAAGTTGGTTTTGTTTTGTGCGAACTCCTTGAGGACTTGAGAAGTGAAATTAAAGGTACATCGTCATTTGCCTCTTCTATACCAGTCAAGGTTTCTGGAGAGCCCCATGCATGAGAATCATCATCCGAAGTATGAATACTTTCCTCTGTGTCAGTTTCAGAGCAACAATTATCTTTCACATCCTGTTTTTCAAACTCTGTATCCTTGGATTGCTTCAACTTGTTGATTTGCACCTGCAATCTCCTATATGACAGTGTCCTTCTTTTAAACAGGATAAATTGATAATACCAAGACATAGGCTTTATGAAAAAGGAAATCCCACTTATTTTGCTTCTAAAATGACAAAAGTTGATAATTTTGGTGTTTGATTTCATAAGTGCTGAATCCAAATTCAAGTAATGAATTGGTAAGGGATTTGCAAGAACCGCATTTACCTGGCCTTGTCATCATTTTCAAACCTCATCAAGTGGATATAATGCATGTTCTCCAATGCGGAAAGCTGTCCAGAAGGAAGTTTGGCTTCAACAGCAATCCTGTAACATAGAAAAGAACATGAGTAGATCTACGTAAAGCAATTGTTTCTCACTCTTGTTACAAAAAGAAGTTAAGAAGGTCTCACAGAATGGGGCGTGTGTCTGTGAAAACCTATAAATGATCATTTGATCTCCAAGAATAGGATGTACGACAACATCAGGAGCATATCAACTGAAATTCTTTCATTTGCCCCAATTGAAAAATCTTGCAGAAACCCCTAAAACTGAAGGCAATTAAGGGATGTATAATCTTTCTGATAGGATCCAGGTGTTCGTAGTTGTTAAAATATGGTTAGCAGTCAGAGTCGGTTAGAATGTTTAAGAACAGTTAGTTGTACAAATAAGAAGTTTGGTGGATAATGAAAGTTAGGCATTGGTTGGGTATTTTCTTAACAAGCCCTCTGACTCTGACGCCACTGTTGATTTTCTGACTCGGTTTTCAATTGTTCGTACAGAGGCCTTATGGCTGATTCAATCATCTCAATAACAGTGATTCAGTTCTTGTTTGTGTTCATTCTTATTCCTCTCAGTCATACATCCCTAGGTCCTATCATTTTCAATACAGACATCTTTTCTTCTTTTTTTTTCCCCTCCTTTTTTGAGCTTCAATGGTTAGAGCAGAATCATGTAGACCATAAAATAATGGTGCTAGCAAGATGAAACGATTAACCACTATAGAAATAAAATGTACATGAAGAATAAAACTCCAAAGGAAGAAAAAAATCAGGGAAAAAAAGGCCAAAAAAAAAGACAGAGGTCCCAGCATAAAACATAATACCAGTAGCTTTCTTCATATGCAGTTAGCGCTTCTTCCCAATTGCCATCACTATCTAAAACATTTCCAATGTTGAGTTTTGCCATTGCTTGTCCCTGAAATATTTTCAGTTTATATCACAAAATGCAATAATCAGCATCTCACATAAACAATCATGAAGCCTGCATTTTTTCCAACACAACTACTACAATCTGTTAGAATACGAAGCGATATCAAACTTTCACTTAAACTAAGAAGATTTACATATTATTGCAATGAAGAATTTCTTTGCCTATTTTTCATGCTCCTTATACATGCCATTAAAAAGACAAGTGACTGACCACCATACCTCCAGATGACCAATTGACTTGTATATTTCCCAACTTTTCATGTACCATTTACTGGCTTTGCTAAATTTCCTGAGGTTATAATATGCGTCTCCAATTGTCAAAAAAGAATCACTCAACTTTTCTTTGTCATAAAGTTCATTTGCTATCCTCTTCTTCCTCTTTCCAAGTTCATGAACCTGCAGATAAAATTTTAAAAGCGAAAATGAGCCAGCTTTAGATTGTATTAGGGCCATAAACATCTCCCGGCCCACAATTATAAAAAATAAAAAATAAAAAACAGCAACTGCTTTACAAACTTGGGTGTGAGTAAAGAACATCAAAGACATTCCAATCCTAAATCTTATATCTTACATGAATCTCCTAGGTGGTATGGTACCTTATCATCTGCAAATACTGTTTTCAACATAAAGGCATTCAACTAAATATAAAGAGTTATTGTGTAACATCGATGGTGAGAACCTAATCCTTTGAGATTGATATTCAAATTCATCAACTGAATGACACCAAAGACGTTTAAAAAAAAAGTCACACACACACACTGCCGACACTCGTTTCTCATCCCATAGTCTAAGATGAATGGTTCATGCACTTCATCTATTCTATCTATGTCCAAGAAGGAAAGATGTCATGTAACAGCAAATAAAGATTATCAATTAATGGAATGAGGAATATTTAACATCGAAGCTTAATCATTTCCGCCTTTCAAAAATAAGTCAATGTGAGAAAAGTATATACCAAACATGGATAGAAAAGAATGACTGTTCTTTGCGATGCCCAGAAATGAAGCAGCTACAGAACTGAAAAACAGTCAAAACATGGGTGCCATAGAATGTACCTTCAACCAAAAATTTATTGATGTCGCTTTCTCAATTAGACAATCAAGAGCAGCATGTTGCTGCATTAGGCACTTCCTTTCTCGGGCTGTTCCTCTTGCACTGGTCATGTCTCTTGTTAGCTTCTTGAGATTTTGCTCTTCTTTCTTTAACTCGTCCATAACATTCTTAGCTTCTTTTGCACTTTCAATATTTTGATCAATTTCTTTTACTAAAAGATCCTCATCCTCCAATTGTTTTGCTAGATTACGTGCTCTTCTATAGATTTCTAGTGCTTCGTCATACTTATGATTTTTGTAAAACAATACACCAAGATTTATGAATCCCTTTGCCTCTCCTAGGCAATGTCCAATTCTCCTACAGATCCCGATGTCCTTCTCCATGTGCCTCTTTGCGTTATCCCACATCCTCAGCTCCATATAAACCAACCCAAGGTGGTGATGTAGCCTGCTACGTGCATCATCATCTTCTTTAACCTCTTCTTCTTCACAAATTTGTAATCCTTTTCTCAGGAATTTCTCAGCCTCTTCAAAATTCTCAAGGTCCATCTCAAGCATTCCTATGTTGTTATGTGAATCAATGTATTCCTTAAGGAAAGAATAGTTGTTTGCAGGCGGGTTCTCCTTGAGAGTTTGTGCAAGCTCCATAGCAGACTTAAAATACTTTTTGGCACTCCTCACTGATTGATGGTCATCTTTATCTAACAGAAACATATCGTGGTAGGTACGACCTAGCTGGGTGTTGGCCCTTTGCTGCTCAACAATATCATCCGCATCCTTGGCAAGCTCTAAATGCTTTTTCTGCCCATCAAAAAAAAAAAAAAAGTTTTAACGCAGAATTTAAATGAACGGTTCCAAGCTCTAAGTGCCTTGTCTATAACTCATTGCAAAGTCTAGTTATGCCTAGTGCAATTTGGATGCAACACTAGAAAATCCCGCAAAAATGAGAAAGCTATAAGTCAGATTAAAATTAGAAAAGAACCTTATAAATATAGATTAAGCTCTGCACAAAAAAAAAAAAAAAAAGGTTACAACTATACATGAATCTAGATTAGGACATCAAAACACTAGATATAGAAACTTAAAAATCAGTACCTTGTCCATATTAAAAAATTAACCAACAAATTAAAGAAAGAAACTTGTTATTATTATTTTTTTTTTCAGCATAACAGAGATTCTATCAATTCTAATGACAATCAAACTAGAAATGACAAGTTATATACATCTTAGGAACTAAAAACTCTCAACTTTTTTTTTTTTTTTTTGTTATGAGACGTCAAAAACATTTAAATTTAGTCGAAAAAGAAAACCCTAAAAATGGGAGGTGGAATTGGGAAGTGACCTGATAAAAGAGGGCGCTTTGGAAGTCCTTGAGAAGAAGATAGACCTCGCCGATGGACTGACAAGAAGGAAAGCAGTGTTTGGGACTCAAACACTCGAATGAGATTTCGCAGTCAATTCGAAGCCATTTGAGGGCTTCCACATACTCGCCTCTCTTCTTCAAAAGATTTCCAATCACGTTCGCCCATTTCGCCGTCTCCTCGCGGTTCCCCACCTCCTTCGCCGCCCTGTACGACCTCTTTGCCTCGCTTATCTTCTTGGGATCCTCGTCGCCGCCGACCGCCATTCAGGAAGAACAAAATGAAAAGAGTTTCTTTTCTTTTGGGTTTTTTTAATATATTTGGAGCCAAACTTTTATTCGTGTTTTAGATGTTCCCGCCAAACTTTTGGGTTTTTTATTTATTTTTTTTCCTTTTTGCCCCTTCAAGCCTCTTAGCTAAATTACGGAAACGCCCCTTCAATTTTGTGTGTAATGTGAACTTGTACGGTCTCCCGCGTTGTTTTACACAGTGAAAACTACAAAATTTTCATATATTATAATAAAAAATAAAAAAATTACTAATATAAAACTCTCACATGCTTAAATTTACTATTTTTTCTCCTTAAAAAAAATCCATAACTTTTTTTCTGAGTACAATATGAATTTTCTAACTTAATTCTGTTTTGGAATCCAAAAAATAACTGCCGATGAACACATCCTCTAAGCACACCTTTGGTGGCTCCTTGGCTCCATCCCCACGCACCACATGAGAGCATTGCAATAAACACACACGTTTCCTTTTGTATACATAAATTTGTACAATTCCATGTGCAATCTTTTCACTGCAAACTTAAAAAGGTATAATGCACCACTCGTTAATACCCAAGCATGGTACAATTCTCCAACACAGCAAACTTACAGTTTGTTTATCACACGGGTTTCAAGACTTTACTCATCATCACGACTACAAGTCACTGACAAATTCCTAGGATATACACATACATGCATATATATATATATATATATATAATTGCCAAACCTATTGTACAAGATGAAATTCAAAAAATAAGAAAAATTCATTAGACAATCAGATAATGAAAAGATCATAATCGGAGACAATATACCAATAAGAAAAGGGAGGGATCTTGTTGACAAGGACAAATAGTACAGATAATAATATGCATTACCTGATCAGTTTCCCATTGACGTAAATTTGCGGTTATGGGAAATCTTGCACCAGTACTTCCATTTCTCTCCCACACACTTTGCCTCCAACAAAGGGCAATCTGTTATTCTCAAATGTTCAAGGGAGGACGGAAGCCCTCCTGTGATCATCTGCAAGTTACAACATTCAAAGATCGAAAGTGATGTTAAAGAAGAGAGTTGTTGAAGCCCATAGCTGTCCAGAGTCTAAAGCCAGTCAAGACAACTAATTTCAAGCTTGGTGATAGTGGCAGATAGCAAATCTTCTTTTGGAAATGACTCCGGACTATTTTCAAACTTACAATCCCAGATTCTAATTCCTGCAAGATTGGGATGTTGTTGTGAATCCCAGCACATTCTGGAGTTCATGAGATTGTTGCAATTACCAATAGAAATTCCAGCCAGATTGGGGCAGTCGTATGAGTGGAGCAGAGGAAATCCTAGATTCTCAAAACCGATGAATGTTAGTGTTTTCAAGGTAGAAGGAAGAGACCTGCATGTTGTTGAGTTAAGAGACTTTGACATTTGTAGATGTTGAAGACACACAAATGATTCTACAACATGATATCCAATAAGCCTCTCGCAAAAGAAAAGGTTTAGTGAGCTGATGACCGGCATCATTGGCAGCGAAGAAGCAAGTTGTGGACAATTAGAAATGATAATCTCTTTTAAAGATGGAAGGAAGCGAGGCAAATCCCCACTAAGCTTCTTGCAGTATGTAACAGAAAGTTGTCTTAGCTTTGGGAAAGCTTCAACATCACCAAATGGAATAGACCACTCTTTCCAGTTTGACAACCGATCCAACTTCAAAATTTCCAATGATACAAATGAAGATCTATTCCCATAAACTCTAAACCAACCATCACTACTGCATCAAACCCTCTAATCTCAAGAGATTTGAGGGAAGATAGTTGCCCAAGTGGTGGCAAGCTGTTGCAATGTTTGCAATTTGAGAGATTTATGGAGACTACGTTGCAAAATAACCCGTCACCTAACCAATTTGGAAACTTTCTACCACCATATCTTGTTACCTTGAGTTTTTTCAAGGCTTTGCTTGTAATTAGATTGTTTTTAGTACATCCCCTTCTTGTTCTGAATCATCGGTTTTACCCTCCCATTCCAACGTCAACCCGTCAAGGTACTTCTTGTCCGTCAATTTGGCATCCAACGCATCTTTTGCTTTGACAACATTTTGTAGATTCTTAACATGAAGAGTGCCTCTAATATCTGAAAGTTCCCCTAACTCTCCTATCTTGGTCCGGTTCTCCTTCCCCACAGTGAAGGTACTCAATCTTTGGAGGCCTTTAAGTTTACCCATTTGTGTCGGCATTTCTTCTAGAGAGCTGTATCTAAGATCAAGATATCTCAAGTTCACGAGACGATGAAAATCTGTTGGCAGCTTAGTAAGTTTGTGACAGCCTTTTAGCTTTAGAGTCTGCAAATTGTACAACACACAGAAAAAGATCCAGGCAATTATCAGTTGAAGTGTGAGAAAGGTCCAAATAGCGAAGATGGCTTAGTTCACTAATCAAAGCAGCTAATCGTTCGATATTTTTAAAACCAGACAAAGACAAAACTCTTAAATACCTCAACTTGAAAAGAAAATCATCATCTGATAAGATGCAATCATGACCTTGAGGTCTTAGCAGAAGAAAGGTCCATAAATGAGCTGCTTTAGAAACAATTTTGAGCCTCTCCTCTTTTAATTCTGAAACACTTGCAAGATGCCACGTCTTCATCAAAATTTCACCCGAATTGTCGTCTTCTAATCGAAAACAAAATTTTCTAGACACAAAATTGGCCAAATCATTCATAAGATCATGCATTACAAAGCGCGACTTATCAATTCTTGATCTTTGGAAAAATGACCTTGATTCTAAATCATTGAAATATCCATCCCCAACTTCTTCTATTCTTTTACTATTTCCCTTTGGATGCTCCAAAAGATTCTCTGCCATCCATAGTAACACAATTTTCTCCTTTTTAAATTCATAATCTTTAGGGAAAATTGAACAATAAGCAAGGCATGTTTTAAGTGAGAGGGGAGATAATGATAACTCAGTCTCAAAGCTAGAAGAATATCACTCCGCTCATCCCCAAGCTCCCAAATATCACTTCTTGAGATTTCTTTCCATTGCCCAATATCAAACTTGGATCGCAAGAGGCCTCCAAGTGTTTTAGCAGCTAATGGCAAGCCTTTGCATTTTTTAACAATAATTCTACCATTCTTTCAAAGTCTGGATTTGGAGAAAAATCGTCACTGCCAAATGCATGCTTTGCAAATAGCTTCCAACAATCTTCTTCATCTAATTCCTTGAGACGATGAGTTGGTATAGTGTGTGCGCCCATGATAGATGCAACTTCTCCGCTTCTTGTGGTTACGATTATCTTGCTTCCTCGAGCCCCTTCTTTGAAAGGCATTCTCATGACCTCCCAATCAACATACTTCTCATTCCAAACATCGTCCAAAACAATCAAGAACTTCTTTCAATTTACGTCTCTTTCAACTCGACTTGAGGCGAATTCAGGTCCATAGAATCGTCACAAGAATTTCTAGACACAGCTGCAAGGATTGGTTTCGTTACTCTAAAAATATCAAAATCTTTGGAGACACAAACCCATGCCTTGCGTTCAAAATGCTCCTTAACTCGATCGTCATTAAAAACTGCTTGAGCAAGGGTTGTTTTCCCAACCCCGCCCATTCCCACTATCGGAATCACAGATATCTTTGCACCATCAGACAACAACAACTTAACTATTTCTTTCTTGTCACCATCTCTACCATAAACTCCATCTTTGTCTACCAGAGATGTCGGAGGGAATGGCCTCCACGACGGTGTCTCCCTCGTAACACCCCCATTAAGACCGAGAAAATCCTTTTGTTCTTTAATCTCTTCCAACCTCTCAAGAATCTTCTTCATCTTGCTCTCCATATCTCTATCATTCAAACGAGTAGATCTATAAAAGAAATTACGAATCTTTTCTGTCTTGCTTTTACGTACCTTGCTAGAGCTGGGTGCCTTGAGCTGCAAGGAATCAGCTTCGGTCTCATCCAAGAGATCGTCCGCATGATAGAAAGCATCTTGAAGCTCCTCCATGCACGTCTCATTAACTGCCACACGTTTTGTGGCCAATAACGGCTATTAGCAGTTAAAACCCATTAAAAAAATGTGATTAAATGATAACCATTGGATTGTGATATGTCGGTTACTTGATGGACGTACCGAAATGAATATAAAAGATTATATATAGACTGGTTCTTTTCCTCCTAAAATACACATGAAAACACTCTCCATCAAAAGTTTTTGTGAGAAAGAGAAAGTGGGTAAAGGAGAGATATTACTCAGTCTGAATGGAGAAGATGTATCCTTCATCAACAAATTCAAGTAAGTTCTTTTATCTTCTTTATTATATGATATCCATGAAAATATTCAATTTCAAATATCCCAAATATTATGATGTTCTTATGAATAATGACAATCTAACATGTGGAATCTGAGCAAGGTTGTTGAAATCTGAATATTTTCTGTGTAAAATTAAAGTTTATTCACATTTTTATGTTATAAAACATAAATAATTATAGCTCAAACTTGTCATTACAAACTATGTACGGCCATAGTTTACGGCTGTAAAATTGTTTGCAAACAAATGTTCGGTGGATATTATGGGATTCACTGCTTTATCAATTCATTAATGATATCCCAAGAAAAGGATATTTTCTTACCTGAAGTGGAATCACTCTTCTTATATATATATGGGTTCTTCTAGAATTTTGACTCTAGCCATGCTTGCTGATTTTGCTTTGAAGTCCCCACCTGAACTGAGCCAACACCATGTAGTCATGTTTTGTAATATTTTATTTGTTGGATAAGGGCTTCTGTAAAATGTGTCCAAGTAATATTATTACTGATATAGTCTTTTGGGAAGTCTATGATTCCTATTATAGATTGCAAAGTCAATAAAGGTAGGAAAATTTGTGTGTTTGATTTATCTGCACTGGTTTAAAGATTGGGACATATATATATATATATAATGGTCAATTTTGTATGACAGTATACATATGAATAGTATAATATATATAATAATGATGATTAACATATATATACATATACTTTACGAATTATATTTTAAGTATGATTTGTAAAATTAAGATATGAATTATATTGTTATGCATGAAATTATTGTTATAGTTTATTGTCACCAAAGTGGCTAAATTAGAATGATTCATTACATGCATATAAATGTAGTCATTTATCCATATTAAGGAAATGTCCCATAATGATAATTTAAATGGATGAATTGACATTCATTAATTATTAGAACTTTCGGATTTGCCCAAAGGTAAATTATTATTCTATAATTAGTGAAGATAATAGAGGTATGTTAATTTTTTGTTTGAATATTTTGTCTATCCAAAGATGACAATTATGTTCAATTAAAAAATATATTTGATTACCTAATTAGAGTTATATAGGGTATTTATTTAAGATAGTATATTGTAGTATCTACCCAAAGGAGAACTGCTTTATACATTATTGTTTTTCTGAATCCAATTAATTGTGAGCATTTTATGTTTTTACAGCTATTGCAATTCATTTGCATGCATCATCTGTTGTTGTCTTTAACGGTTTAAACTTCTCTGAATGGCGTGAGCAAGTCAATTTCCATTTAAGTGTTATGGATCTCGACTTAGAGCTATTGGAAGATAAACTTGCTGCTATTACTGATTCAAGCAGTGAGGAAGAGAAGTCACATCTAAAAGCATGGGAACGAAGCAACAAGTTGAGCCTAATGTTTCTACGGTTGACAATTGCCAACAACATAAAGACTACCATTCCACAAGCAGAAAGTGCTAAGGAATACATTAAGTTTGTGGAAGAACGTTTCCGTTCCATGGACAAGTCACTCGCTAGTACCTTAATGGTAGAACTCATGACCATGAAGTATAACGGGTCAAGAAACATGCAAGAACATATCATCGAGATGACTAACATTGCTACAAGGCTTAAGACCTTGGCGTTAGCAATGGAGGACTCCTTTCTAGTGCAGTTCATTCTAAACTCACTACCTCCTGAGTATGGGCCTTTTCAAATTAACTATAACACTATAAGGGACAAGTGGAATGTTAATGAATTGGCCAGTAGACTTGTTCAGGAAGAGACTAGATTGAAAAGTCAAGGAAGTCATTCTGTTAACCTTACAGGAAAAGGAGCTGGACTGAAAGCAAAGGCCAAGAAGTTCAAGAAGAAAACGCCTGCTAATGATGTTCAGGCAGAAAGAAAGGAACAGAAGGTTGATAAGTGTCGTTTCTGTGGAAAACCAGGACACTATCAGAAGGATTACTTGAAACATAAAGCTTGGTTCAAAAAGAAAGGGATTATTTACAATCTGAACCACAAACCCAACTAATGATTTTCTGTACGTGGGAAACTAAATGAAGTCTCCAATTAAAGGCATAGGGACTTACCATTTAGTCTTGGATACTGGCTTTTATTTAGACTTATTTGAGACTCTTTATGTACCTTTAATTGCTAGAAACCTTGTTTCTCTATCAAAGTTGGATGTTTCTGGATTTAATTTTAAGTCTGGATCATGTAGTTTCAGTTTGTATCAAAACTCTGGTCTTGTTGGTTCTGGATTTCTTATTGATGGTTTATATAGATTGAGACTTCATAATGTTTTTACTGAATCCTTACTTACTATGCATCGTAACATTGGAATTAAGTGTAGCATGTCAAATGAAAGTTCTGCTTACTTGTGACATAAACGTTTGGGTCATATATCCAAAGAAAGATTAGAAAGATTGGTAAAGGATGGGATTCTTCAAAATCTAGATTTTAATGATCTTGGATTATGTGTGGATTGCATTAAGGGAAAGCAAACCAAACATAATAAGAAAGGGGCCACAAGAAGCACACAGCTCCTTGAGATTATACACACCGACATTTGTGGACCTTTTGATGTTTCATCATTTGGTGGAGAAAAGTATTCCATTACCTTTATTGATGATTTTTCACGTTATGGTTATGTTTATTTACTTCGTGAAAATTCTCAATCAGTGGATGCCCTTGAGATATTTATAAATGAAGTTGAAAGACAATTAGACAAAAAAGTGAAAATCATCAGGTCTGATGGGGTTGGTGAGTATTATGGCAAGTATGATGAATCGGGACAATGTCCTGGTCCATTTGCAAAATTCCTCGAACGACATGACATTTGTGCACAGTATACTATGCCAGGTACACTTCAACAAAATGGGGTGGCAGAAAGGCGTAATCGAACATTAATGGATATAGTTAGAAGTATGATGAGTAATTCCTCATTACACAAATCATTGTGGATGTATGCCCTCAAAACCGCAACATACTTATTGAATAGAGTTCCTACAAAGGCCGTTCAAAAGACTCCTTTTGATCTATGGACAGGGAGGAAACCTAGCTTAAGGCACCTGCATGTTTGGGGTTGCCCAGCGGAAGCAAGAGTTTACAACCCACAAGAAAAGAAATTAGATTCTCTAACGGTTAGTGGTTACTTTATTGGTTACCCAAAGAAATTTAAAGGTTATAGGTTTTACTGTCCAAACCATAGTCCAAGAGTTATAGAAACTGGTAATGCAAAATTCCTTTAGACTGGTGAAGTTAGTGGGAGTGTCGAACGTCAAGTTATGGAAATAAAGGAAATCAAGGTAAATATTCCTTTACATATAAATGTACCTTCATCCACAATTGATCAAAATGTTGTTCCAATAGTTACAGAGCGTAATGACAACACTGATCAACATTTGAATGAAGATACACCTTTTGAAGAGACTAACATTCAAGGACCTGACACACATGAACCACAAGGAATAGTATTACGGAGATCTCAAAGAGAAAGAAGATCAGCTATTCCGAATGATTACGTGGTTTATTTGCAAGAGTCAGACTTTGATCTTAGAATCAATAAAGATCCAGTTTCGTTTTCACAAGCCATAGAAAGTACAGAATCTGAAAAGTGGATTGATGCCATGAAAGAAGAATTGAAATCCATGGAACAGAACAAAGTCTGGGATCTCATCAAATTGCCAGAAGGTTACAAATGAGTCGAGTGTAAATGGGTCTTTAAGACAAAACACAACTCAAAAGACAATATTGAACGATATAAAGCAAGACTTATTGCCAAGGGTTATACTCAAAAGTATGGCATTGATTATAAAGAGACATTTTCTCCTGCCTCTAAGAAAGATTCATTAAGAATCATCATGGCATTGGTAGCTCAGTATGATTTGGAGTTGCACCAAATGGATGTGAAAATAGCCTTTCTGAATGAAAACTTAGAGGAGGAGGTCTATATGGATCAACCTGAGGGCTTTTCCATAGAAAGTAAAGGTCATCTGGTGTGTAAACTTAAGAAGTCAATATATGGACTTAAGCAAGCCTTACGACAATGGTATATCAAGTTCAATACCATTATTACAACTTTTGGTTTTAAGGAAAACACCGTTGATCGATGTATATACCAAAAGGACAGTGGGAGGAAATTTATATTTTTAGTCCTATATGTTGACGATATCTTACTTGCAGCTAATGACTTAAGCATAATGCATGAGACTAAAGATTTTCTCTCTGAGAATTTTGAAATGAAAGATATAGGAGAGGCAACTTATGTGATTGGAATAGAAATATTCCGTGATAAATCACAGGAACTGTTGGGATTGTCTCAAAGGAACTATATCGAGAAAATTCTAGAAAAATTCAATATGAGTAAGCGTTCACCTGGGGTTGTTCCTATATAGAAAGGTGACAAATTTAGTCTCATGCAATGTCCAAAGAATGATGTGGAACATAAAGATATGGAATCAATTCCATATGCATCTGTTGTTAGAAGCTTGATGTGCGTGCAAACCTGTACTCAACCGGACATCAGTTTTTTGGTTGGAATGTTGGGCAAGTATCAAAGTAATCCTAGAATTGATCACTGGAAGGCTGCAAAGAAAGTTTTGAGGTACCTGCAAGGAACAAAGAATTATATGCTGATATACAGAAGATCCAATCATCTAGAGGTGACTGGACACACAGATTCAGATTTTGGCAAATGCCTTGACAGCAGAAAGTCCACTTTTGGTTATCTGTTTCTGTTAGCCGAAGGAGCAATATCATGGAAAAGTGCCAAACAGACCGTCATTGCTTCATCCACTATGGAAGCAGCATTTATGGCATGTTTTGAGGCCACAATTTATGCATTATGGCTGCGAAACTTCATCTTAGGACTTGAGGTAATCAACACCATTACCAAGCCGTTGAGAATTTATTGTGACAATTCTGCAGCAGTATTTTTCTCCAAGAACGACAAATACTCAAGAGGTGCCAAGCATATGGAATTAGAGTATTTTGCCGTTAAGGAGGAGATTCAAAAACGTAGAGTGTCTATTGAGCATATCAAAATCGATCTTATGATAGCAGACCCTTTGACGAAAGGTCTACAACCAAAATTATTTAAGGAACGTGTTCTTAGGATGGGTCTTGGTTGTAATGATATTTGATGATTATAATGACACTCTGAGCTCTATTATGTGTTCTAACATACATTATGTATTTTCTGTTTTCTTATGATAGTGTACATATGATGTTGTTTCAATTTAAACACGAAAAGTCTTTATTAGACATTATCATAGACCATTATGGAATTATGTCTATATATATCTATTATGAACCTTGTATCGTAAATTATAAGTGTTTTAGTATATGGAAGGAAATGTTCCATATTAACAGTACATGACTGCCATAACTCACACTTAACAATTTATCATACTATAATATTATGATAAATATCACAATCGAATGTTAACTATCGTTTTGGATGCATTATGATTGAGATAATAGCAGTTAATTGACCAAGTGGGAGAATGTAAGACGTGTGATTAACTGCCACACGTTTTGTGGCCAATAACTGCTATTAGCAGTTAATACCCATTAAAAAAAATGTGATTAAATGATAACCATTGGATTGTGATATGTCGATTACTTGATGGACGTACCGAAATGAATATAAAAGATTATATATAGACTGGTTCTCTCCCTCCCAAAATACACATAAAAAGACTCTCCATCAAAAGTTTTTGTGAGAAAGAGAAAGTGGGTAAGGGAGAGATATTACTCAGTCTGAATAGAGAAGATGTATCCTTCATCAACAAATTCAAGTAAGTTCTTTTATATTCTTTATTATATGATATACATGAAAATATTCAATTTCAAAGATCCCAAATATTATGATGTTCTTATGAATAATGAAAATCTAACAGTCTCGACACTCTTGTTTCTCGTTTGCTTCTGTTCCGCATCATCAGTAACTAATTTAAGAGCGGACTTGAGCTCTTTAAGGAAGTCATCAAAGTTGGATTGTTTTGATTTTCGCCGCAAGCAGGCGAGAACCTCAGGGGAGCCAATTCTCTCAAAAAGAATTCAAAGGAAGCTGAAAGAAGAGCTCCACCCACTAATTCAACAGCCATATTGATTTTCTCTCTCTGTTCAGCCAAACCAAAACATTCAAACAAAGCTGACCAGGGTAGATCTATTTTTGGCAAGATAAATAAAAGCCTAACCATTGCTCCATATTGGAAATTGTTTAATAATTTGTGACCCCTCTTTAGAAAAAGAACATAAAAAAAAGCTGAAAGTTTTAGAAAGAGCTACTTTAATGGCAACAAATCTTAATCTTAAAGTCGGTTAAACTCAAAAAGACTATTAAATCCTTTCAAAAAGAAAAAGACACAAAAAGGACTATCAATTGCAGAAGAGAACAACATAACATATTTAAATAGATTTAAAATAAAGCAAATAAAGATTGCCCAAAGCTTAAGTAAATAAAGATTTAAAAAATTACTAGATTTAATTTTATGATTCCACGCTTCATTATACACAAACAAAGAAAGGTTTAAGAATAGTAGACTTACAACTCTAGCTAGCTTTTGATGGTTAAATTGATATCACTAAGTTTAATCCTTAAAACATATATAATAGTTATTTGGTGGTAGAGTTTCCTCTCCTTCTAATAGAAACAAAGGTTTAAATTAATATTGATGTTCATAATCACCAATATATAAAAACAATAACAATCTGAGGTTGTTGCAGTACATTATACTTGCCTTGTGTGATGTGTCATGGTCAAAGTCAATATTGGATATAATAAGGGACAGCATTAACGATTGGAATTCTTTGCCACTACTAAAAACTCAAAACAAGTCAAGATTGTAAGATATTTCAACATAAACAATATCAAAATATTATGCATAAACATGGTTGCACGTAACACAGCAAAATTAACCAAACTGACCTCCAGCCATTGATACTTTTGTTTGGTCTACTGTGGGTAAGTTTTTGGTCTGATGTGGGTTCTTTTATACCTTAAACAATTCAGTATAGATAGTGTATTTCTGAAGAAATTGTTAAGGATAGGAATCCAATGCCATTATTTCTCTTATATAGACATCCTACCATCAAGAATGTTTATTGCAGTCAATGGCAGTTACCGTCAGCTATTGATGAATTTAAATTCTAATATAAATTCAAATAAAACTCCTCATATTAACCACATCAATTTCATCAGTTAGAAAACTGACAAAATTCTCTTTAAATGATAAAAAAAAGTTCATTCTCTCACTTAGTTAATCTTATTCCAACAATATTAGAGATCCATCAAAACTTTATTTAAAAAACAAATACATGAATCATGGTGATATGTCCTCTAAGAGCGAGTATTATCTTCCATGTATTACAAATGTATTATTTCTCAAACTTTAATCCTTAAATAGTAACTTAACCTTATGAATAAACCCAATGTTTATTCTCAGTCTTGCTAAATGTGAATTTTCCTCAAATAACTTTATGCGCAAATCAAATATAAGAAAACATCACAACTAAATAAGAGTTTCATTAAGACTGTAAATTATATATACAAAGAAATTACATTACGGAACCAAGTCCCATCTGAACTACGCATCCTTAAATGGCTTTATTGGCATTTCTTTTGTTAAAGGATCTACGATCATTAATTCAGTGCTTATATGCTCTATGACTACTTTGTTTTCCTTAATGTGTTCTCCTATAGCTAAATACTTAATGTTGATGTGTTTACTTCGACTGCCACTTCTATTATGCTTAGCCATTAAGACACCTGCTGAATTGTCACAATATATTCTTAATGGCCTAGACACAAAATCTACAATTCTAAGACCTGACATGAAACTCTTCAAACATACACCATGCGAAGTAGCCTCAAAACATGAAACGAACTTTGTCTTCATAGTGGAGGTAGCAACTAATGTTTGCTTTCCACTCCTCTAGGATACAGCTCCTCCAGCCAGCATAAAGATATAACCAAATGTTGATTTCCATGAATCAATACAGCCAGCAAAGTTTGAATCAGAGTAGTCAATTACTTCCAGATTGTCGGTTTGTCTATATATAAGCATGTAATCTTTTGTTTCTTGAAGGTACCTCATCACCTTCTTTACAGCCCTCAAGTGGTTAATGCCTGGATTACTCTGATATCTGCTTAACATTTCTACAGCAAATGCAATGTCAGGTCTTGTACAAACCTGAGCATACATAAGGCTTCTAACAGCTGAAGTATAAATAATATTGCTCATCTGATTTTTCTCTAAATCATTCCTTGGGCATTGGTTTAGACTAAACTTTTATCTTTCTAAAAATTTATTGATATATGTTTTATATGACAGTCCCAGAATACACCAAGATCTATCTCTATGAATCTTAATGCTAATAACATAAGATGCCTCACCTATATATTTCATTTCAAAATTCTTAGAAAGAAATTATTTCACCTCATGTAGTAACCTTTTATTGTTGGTTGCAAGGAGGATGTCATTCATATATAAGACAAGAAAACAAATTTTGCTCCCACTAACCTTCTAATATATACATTGATCCATGATATTTTCTTCAAAACCAAATGAAGTGATAACATCATGAAATTTTAAATACCATTGACAGGAGACCTGTTTCAATCCATATATGGATTTTTTAAGTTTGCAAACCAATTGCTCACTATCACTAGAGGAGAGTCCTTCAGGTTATTTCATGTAAACAACTTTCTCTAGATCACCATCGAGGAACGCCGTTTTCACATCCATTTGATGTAACTCAAAATCAAAATGGGCAACTAATGCCATAATCACATGAAGGGAATCCTTCTTGGATACAGGAGAAAAAGTCTCCGTGTAATTTATACCCTTTCTCTGAGTGAACCCTTTAGCAATAAGCCATGCCTTATATCTTTCAATGTTGCATAATGAGTCTTTCTTTGTTTTGAAGACCCATTTACATCCAATGGCTTTTACACCATTTGGAAACTTGACAAGATCACAGACTCCATTAGATGACATAGAGTTCATCTCATTTTTCATGGCATCATATCGCAAGATAGATTCTACAACTCATGTCTTGTGAAAACGTTTCTGGATTATTTTCAACTCGAATGTTATATTTAAACTCTTGTAGATATACAATATAATCAGTTGGAATCGTCGATCTCCTTAGTCTAGTAGATCTCCTTAATGTTGGTTTAACATTCTCCTAAGAAGCATGTTGTTCGATAGGTTCTTACATCTACTATTCATTTGGATCTAGTATTTCTTAATCAGTGGTCTGTAAAACTTGAACAACTAGTTGTTGTTCATTAAGCATTTGAACTATAGGAGTATTGTGTACAATGTGGAGGGTTGGGCATCTGCATGATCTTTCTCATGAACAGTATTCCAAGATTGATCGCTCCCATTGATCAAGTATTCTTAAGAAATTTTGCATTCCTTGACTCTACAAACCTAGTAGTATACGATAGACAGTAAAATTTGTACCTCTTGGACCATTCAGCATAACCTACAAAGTATCCACTTATGGTCCTTGGGTCTAGCTTCTTTTCTTATGGATTATAAACTCTCACTTCAGATAGGCATCTCCAAATGCGTACATGTCGCAAACTTAGTTTCCAACCTTTTCCATAACTTAAATGGTGTCTTTGAGACAGCCTTGGTTGGAACTCGGTTTAATATATACGCAGTTGTCTTGAAAGTGTCAATCCACAAGGACTTAGGAAGCTTGGAGCTGCTAAGCATACTATGCACCATTTCTAACAATGTTTGGTTTTTTTCTTTCTGCTACACCATTCTGGTTTGCAGCACCAAGAATAGTGTACTAGGTAACAATCCCATGTTCTTGAAAAAACTTAGCAAATAGACTAGGCGCTTGTCCATCTTCAGTGTATCTACCATAGTATTCATCACCTCTATCAAACCTCACTATCTTTATTTGTTTACCGCATTGTTTCTCTTCGTCTACCTTAAACACTTTGAAAGCATCTAAAGCTTCATTCTTATTATGGAGCAAATAGAGATACATATATCATAAGTAATCGTCAATAAAAGTAATGAAATACTTTTGACCATACGTGTCTATATTTGGACAACAAATATCAGTATGTATGATCTCCAATATGTCTAAACTCCTCTTGGCACCTTTCTTTGACATATTGATTTGCTTACCCTTTATGCAGTCTACACAAGTGTCAAAGTCAATAAAATTAAGAGTACAAAGTACCCCATCATTTAGTAATCTCTTTATTCTCTTAATAGAGATATGAGCTAATCTATGATGCCATAACATTGAGGATTCTTCGTTCATAATACATCTCTTAATGCCAGCATTATTATAAAAATGCATAGAAGTATAAAAAGTTTCATTTTGTAAATTAATTTTGAAAAGACTATCAGACATTGTAACATTTTGAATAAGTTCATATCTATAATATAAACTAAGTATTGTAACTGAAAAATTAAAGGAAAAACCCAATAATACAAGCCTTAAAATGAAAATTAAATTCCTTGAAAAACTTTGAATATAAAATGTCTTTTTCAATTCTAAAACAAAACCACTACTTAAAACTAATTTGTATGTTCTAACTGCCTCCACATATGAGCGTATCTTATTGCCTAAGTTGATAAATTGCTCACTATCCACTAGCTTCTTTAGGTTTTGCAACCCCTTCAAGGAATTAGTGATATAGATTGTAGCATCAGAGTCAATCCATCATATGTTATGGCCAACATCAACATCAACCATACTTAAAACTAATTTGTATGTTCCGACTGCCTCCACATATGAGCGTATCTTATTGCCTAAGTTGATAAATTGCTTACTATCCACTAGCTTCTTTAGGTTTTGCAACCCCTTCAAGGAATTAGTGATATGGATTGTAGCATCAGAGTCAATCCATCATATGTTATGGCCAACATCAACCATACTAGATTCAAAACAAATAAGTGAGAATAGAGTACCTTTCTTCTTAAGCCATTTCTAATATTCAGGATAATCCTTCTTCATATGCCCTTTCTTTTTTCAAAAGAAGCACCTGGATTTCTTTTTGATATCAGCCTGTGCAAACAATTTGCCTTTTCCCTTGTTTTTGGCTGGCCCCTTATTCTTCCCTTAAGTTGCTAGATGCATCTCTCTTCTGCCTCCATAACAAGTCTTCCTTCTTCTTGAACACACTTGGTCATCAACTTGTTAATGGACCACTTATCCTTATGTGTTATAGGATATTTTGAAAGGTCCATATTGTTGTAGAAGAGTGTTCAAGATATAGTGCACAAGGAAAGTCTCAGACATCTCAACCTCAAGAGTTTTTAACTGAGCCGCTATATCCTTCATTTGCATGATGTGCTCGCACACACCGTGAATTCCGATGAGCTTCATGGATGAAAATTTCATTATTAAGGTGCTTGCCAAAGCTTTGTTTGACGATGCAAACTGCTCATCAATTGCCTTCATCAAAGCTCGCACATTGTCATACTGTTCCAATGAACCATGAATACCAGCTGAGATTTTTGTCTTTATAAACATGACATAGAGACGATTAGATTGCTACGATTTCTCATATTTATCAACATCATCTGGTTGGTTGGTTTCCATAATGGCAAGTGATTCATCTTTACGGATAACATAATCAATGTCCATCCAGCCCAAATGAAGAAGAATTCTCTTCTTCCACACCTTATAATTATCAACCTTAAGTTCAAGAATGTCGCATTTAAAATCAGAGTAGTTTATAGTTTGTATTGCTGCATAATTAAACATACATGCTTGTGTTACTAAATTGTGGCTATAATGCTATATGTCATGTTTTACCAATGTAAATACATGCAATAAAATATATGCATCAAATAACATTAAAAAATTGACTGTGGGCTAAATTTTTTTAATTCAAACAAATACATATATCTTCATGATGATGCTATCAAATTATATGCCTTTATCTTAACTCCTGTAGGCAAATTAAGAAAACATAATTTGATATATCAGCCTAACTAATCATATTAAATATAATAAAAAATCCTGTAGGATAAAATTTATTATATTACATATAATTAATCACAATCTAATATCCTTTTACCATATGTGATTCAAACACTTAATATAATTTTATATACTCAAAGATGTTGTAGCTACTCTTTAATTATTTAAAATTATATACATCACTAGACATTTATTCTAAAATTTTGCTCATAAATAAATTGTATTTACTTAAAGCAATATTTATAAATATGAACGAAGAACCAATAATATATGTACTAATATTCATTATGCATAGATAAAAATTATACATCAAAAAACATAATTTAGCATGTTATTATACAAATTTAAATGTACTAAATTATTTAACTTAATATTGCATGCAAATTTAAATAACAAATTATACATAATGAACATTATATGCACCTAAATGTACAAAAATTATATTTACACCAAAATTGTATAATATTCATAACAAATACCAAAAATTATGAATATTCAAAATTATTTATTTCATAATATGAAAATTTTCATAAAAATATCAAAATTGTGGATATTATGATAATTTCACAAATATTTCAATATTATGAAAATATTTCATAAAATATTTCAATATGTAAATTTTATGAAAAATTTTCCCAAATTATTGAAATAAGAATTATGAAAAAAATACCCAATTATTTTTTTAATTTCAGAGTTTTTTTTTTTTTGAATTTTCTACCATTCAAAATGACTTATCGTTTTAGCTTGCTGAAACGCCCTTTCCCTATGGTCCAAACGACATGCCGTTTTAGGCTTATGCCAAAACGACATGGCATTTATGTATGCTGAAAATACCCCTTGCTAGGCTGAAACAACATGTTTTTTGGCCAAGCATAAGGCCAAACAACATGTCATTTTTTGGTGTCGTTTTCTTCTTGAAAATCGGGTCTACTTGATTCGGTTGGCTTGTTTTCGATCTAGTTGCAGACCCAACGGGTTTTCAGCCTTTTGGACACCGTTTTTGACATTTCAAATTGCAGAAAATTTAAAAATCTAATATCCTAATGATTTCTAACCTCATTTTCGATCAAAAAACTCTATATTTAAAAACCCAAAAACTAAAAAAAAAACTTCTACCGTGACTTTTATATGCTGTGTTTTTTCGAATTTCTAAAATGCAAGATAGAGATATATTCCGGCTCTGATGCCAAATGTAAGATATTTAAACATAAACAAAATCAAAATATTGTGCATAAACATGGTTGCACATAACACAACGGAATTAACGAAACTGATCTCCAGCCATTGATGCTCTTATTTGTTCTGCTGTGGGTGAGTTTTTGGTGTAATTTGGGTTCTTTTATACCTTAAACAATTCAATATGGATGGTGTATTTTTGTAGAAATTGTTAAGGATAGGGACCCAATGCCATTCTTTCTCTTATATAGACATCCTACCATCAAGGATGTTTATTGCAGTCAATGACAGTTACCATGGGCTATTGATGGATTTAAATTCTGAGATGAATTCAAATAAAAGTCCTAATATTAACCGCATCAATTTCATCAGTTAGAAAATTAATAAAATTCTCTTTAAATGGTAAAAAAAGTTCAAAGATCTCTTGTGATTCAAATGAATTGAACTTGTTTCGAAATATAGATTGCAGTGTACAAGAGGTGATTAATAATAAGGAATGTCAAGATATCTTGTGATTCCAATGAATTGAACTTCTTTCAAAATGTAGATTGCCGTATGCAAGAGGTGATTAATAATAAGGAAAGTCAAGATCTCTTGTGATCCCAATGAATTGAACTTACACCAGCATGGGCGGATGGGTTGGTTAAAGGAGTCCCTTCAGCCTTCGCTTCTATTAGGTGAGAGTTTTGAGTCGTACTGTATGTATAATGTCTACCATTGATTGGCATTGACTGTGCATCTTATAGTGCTGACTCTTAAAGCCTATGGTCTGCTTAGATGACAAAGTGGCGCTCAATTTTAGTGATCCTATTGAGGATGAAAAAGGTGAAATTTCAATGATCTTTTTCATGGATAATCCTTTCCTCTAACTACGACAAATTAGAATGCTTGTCAAGTGATGATATTGATTCTGACTAAAATACGTACAACCCAAAAAAAAAAAGTAAAAAATGATAACAATATGAGAAAGACATCACACAGAACAAATGGCAGATAATTAAAAATGACACCAAAAAAAAAAAAAATCCCATTACCAATATGAAAAAATGAGTAAAGTAGATTTCAATAGCATATCGTTTTTAAAATGCCTCATTTCCTTACCACAATTTTTCTGTATGTATGTAATGATACGTATAATAATTATTACTACACTTATGAAAGGATATAAGCATAACAATTCACTGTTGGACTCGACTCTTATGTTCCTTTTTCATAACATTATGCTTTTAAAGGATCAATCAATGACTTAATATTATGCCAATTAAGTTGTTATAGGCTATGTTTAGTTATACTGTATTGTATTACATTGTATTATATAAGATGGATTGGGTTATATTGTATTATGTTGTATTATCATAGTACAACACGGTGTTTAGTGTATAACATATCATATAAAGGGTTAAAATATAATTTTTTAAAGTTTAAGGGGTCAAAAATAATTTTTTAAAATTTTAGGGTCAAAATATAATTTTATCAAAATTAGAGAGTCAAAATTTAAATTTAAGAAAATATAAGGTCAAAATATAATTTTTTTTATAAAATATAAGGGTCAAAATATAATTTTTAAAAGTTTAAGGACTAAACTAAAATTTTAAAAAATATAAATTTACCTTCAAATTTTAAAAAAATTATAGGTTTCGGCCTAATTTCAACCTTATGTTGGATCTAACTCCGATAAAAATTATAAACTTAGTATAAAATAATACAATATAATACACCAAAATGGGTCATATTCTATAATATGACATAAATGGTATTAAGTTACCATTTGTATTAAGTTATATAATACTTAGCCATATTGTAATGAAGGATTTTAATTAATTAAGATTAACTATAAAATATGATTAATTAATGTGTCAAACTAAAATCAATGTCCGGAAAACCTAAACAAGAAAAAAAAGAAAATATTATCAAATAAATTAGTTGACTAAATAAAATTATCATATAAGGCAAAACCATAGGCAATATTGGAATTACAGACAGATATTCATTGAAAGTTTTTTTTTTTTTTTTTGAAGTATATATACTGGAAGTATTGATTTTGGAAGTTACATATATCGAAAGTTTTGCCATTACTTCCTTTAAAGTAATTTGATGTTTCCATAACAAAAAAGGATATCAAGCCGCCAAGTAAACTTGGTAGCTTAATTTTGACATCGTGTAATTTATCTTTCACCAAAAACTTAAAGAATAAGAATAAGATTTATTTTGTAGTGGGAAAAAAACCCTTTTCGAATACGAGAATGACCTTTTATTTAAAAGAATAATAATAATATATATATATATATATATACACAGGTTAAAGATAATTGAAATACATACAATAGTATTCTTCACCAACTCACTTGACCAAAGTAACTGTATAGCTTTGCTTGGGTTTTGGGAGAAGAAAAAGAAAAAGCATTAGCATGGATTTGGAGGTGGAAATCTCAACGACGAAATCATGTCGTTTCTTTCCCCTTGGGAAGCCCCCCGCTTCTCTACCTTGTCAAAACGACTGTCCTCTTCACACCATTACTCGACCTGAATGACAGTCAGATTCGCAACCACAGCGTCGTATTGGGCTCTTCTCTTGGCATACGCGTTCGTTCAACAGCTTCTGTTTCCATCTCTACCTTTCTACTGGTATCAATTTCACCAAACATATTTCTTCTTTAATTTTATTCCTTAACTCTGTCACTGACTGACTTGAAAATTTCGTCAACTTTGAGAATAAATTACATGATCGTATTCTCAGCCAAATCCATCAAAACCTTGAACTTCAGACTCCGTAATCTCAATCAACATTTGATCCTAAGCTCTCCTTTGCTCGAGAATTCCCGTCTTGGTTTAAAAAGTATTCATGTCTCCAGTTGTGTCAAACACCTGAAACAAATATTCTTTCATTCACACACAGGCGACTGCCCTCGATCCGTTTTCGTACACCGGGCCAGTTAAATTCTTGGAATTTCTACGAGCGGAGGTCACCAACGAATGATGTACCTGGACTCGAATTGCTCCACACTCTGATATTGGAAGATTGCCTATCAATAAAGAATATTTCTGTGCGCAACGAACGAGCGTCTCGAGTGTTTGCAGTTAAAAGATTGCCATACCCTTCAGAGTGTTAGTGTTGATGTTGTCGTGCCAGGACTCGAATCTTTTCATTCATCGGCCGCATTCTAGGACCAACATTAAAGCCCGTGAAGGCCTCCAAAATCTTGTCTTAAGCGGCATTACCATAACAGAGAAGTGGATTGAGGATAACCTTTCTGAACGTTTAGAGAATTTGGAGTTCAAAAGCTGTGACATGAGAGTGAATAATCCCATCAAGGTTTACCTTGAAAATTTGAAAAGCATGGAGTTTAGTAGTCACCCAAAAACATTGCCTTCCTTGGTGATCGAAGGTCCGGATCTAGTTGCGTTCCGGTATGGTGGGAATTGGCGTCCCAATCTCCAGTTCTACTCGTATGTGCTAATTTGGAAATTGCAGAGATCTGCTTAGACAACTTGGACAACATCAACAAGGCTGAAGCGTTTCACAAATTCTTGAGGGATTTTCTTGGATGCTTTGCACACTGCAAGAAGGTTATTTTTCAGAAATTCGGCTACCTTACTGGGGTAAACATGTGTACTGCATTATGTTTGTTCTATGTATCTTGATGTTCATGATGATCATGAAACTTTATTTTCTTTTTTCATAATATGTATCCTCTTTAGGAAAAAGAAGGTCATGATTTTATACTTACCATTTATATATACTTCTTGCCTCTTTTTATAGGAGAACTTCATCTATCCTGAACAAGTGAGAAAGGCCTTGATTCCTTCACTTTATGGGGTCAAGCATTTGGAGATACAAGTTTATACTGTCAAATCTAATATATTTCTGGAATTGGCTGATAGCTTGCTTTGGATTGCGCCTCATCCAGAGACTATATCATTCGTCATCGGATGTTTTCCAAAAACAACCAAGTCCTTAACAAAGCTTAGTTCTCTGTCTATCAGTCCAATTTACGTATTGTTGTTGTTATTTGATAACTACTTGGATTAGATAAAATTTTGACGACATTTGCTTTCTTCAATCTTTGTAGCTAACTAAGTTTCCCTGTATAGTTGAACTTGAATTAATGCTCGTCAATTTCATCAACCACTTTTTCGTCATTTGTTTGGTGACTTATTCTTAAATTTTGCAGTGCTATTATGATGGTGTGCCTGCTAATTCTGAAGTCAAAGAAAGGAAAGATAATATAATTACTTGACTGCTCATTGTTTCCGGCGAGATGTTAGCGACATGACTCGACTAAAGTTGTAGTGGAGAACTTTGAAGACGGTTTTGTTAGGACAAATCTGCAGAGTTATCTTTTGGGAATTGCCGAGGCCAGGATTACGCTTATTTGAAGAGGCTAGTAACATTTTAAATTGCCTTTGAGTTGGTTGATATCATTCGAAAATCTTTTGTTCTGTTTTATCTGAGAAAACAAAAATCGAAGAACATTTGTGCGGGCAAGATGGTTTTCATTTTAGGTGTAAGAAATAGAAATAGGACGTGTCAGTACAATTTATCCCTTGTTGGGTTAATAGAGATCACATGGGCTTACCATTTTGTAAATTTTAGTACATATTCTCCTACTTTTGATCCCCACCAAACGAGGCCTAATTTTCTTAAAACACCTAGATCAAGATCAGATTAAATGTGTCAACTTGGTGCTGCCTTTCACATGGACCCCCTACTTTCTTTGTCCTAATATTTTGCTTCTAACTCAAGCTAGGTTTGATATCCCGTCTTTTGATGTTGTGCAGCTAAGAGCAGTTTCTTGGATCCGTTATTCATCAACTGTCAATGTTCTGGCCTTAAGGTCCTAATTTAGTCATTGTATTGCATGCCCTTTTCTACACATCTTTAATCATGGAGGTTCCCTGCGGCTTTGAGCCCCGTAACCCACTCTGTTTACACCAGTGTTGTGGCACTTTGTGGCTGTAGGGAATACTTCAAAATCAGCAATATTGCATGCTGATCTTTTGTTTCAAGTATTATGAGAACAAGCTTCCAAAAGAGGGGCCTACAAACAGAGATAAAAAGCTTAAAAAACAGAAAGGTAAATTCCACGTTTAAAGTGGAAGCATAATAAGGGAAATCTTCCTAAAATCCTACAAAAGCTATAAGCTAGCCCAACAGGATCTTAAAAGACAAGAGGACACAAGGATAACCTAACCATTGATTCCCCACAAGAACTCCCTTCCAAATGCTACTCTACATTTCCCAATTTTGGACTCTCTCTCTCATACTCTCTCTCTTTCTCTTTCAAAAAAGTCCTTTTCCCTACACATCCACCAACCCAACCTTCTCTAGACTAGCCTTATACTCTTTCCTTTGGACTTTGCTACCAAGTTGCCGATTCTCGTGTAATTTTGCATTACCCCAGAAATGATTTATAAAGCCCCAAAACTGCATAAAATTAATCCACTGACAGAGAACCATCCACTTCCTATATATACATATTGATTCTGTTTTTGCCCTTCCAAACCCACCAAAAGATCAACTTTTGAAGCTTTTACGCTTCAATGGGTAGGCAAAGTGGTGATGCCACCACCAAGCCTAGCTCCTCCATTGCTCTCTTACAAGAAAGGTTCAGACAACTGCAGAAAGTGAAGGAGAAAAGGGAAGAGAAAGAGCTCCTTAAGATGCTGTCCGAGAGCGAAAGAGAGTCTCCAACAGGCCCTTTTGATCCATCAAATTTACCTTTCCGATCTAGCAATGCGGTCCTTCCCCGCAGTCACAGGCCAAGTACTTCTCAAGATCAATCACTCTCTCTTGGACTTGATTTGCGGGCCAAGCAAGCTCACCCTCCTTCGACAAACCTATGGCCGAATAACAGCACAGCCTCGGCTAGCTCCTCCAAGAGTTTTGACAATTCAGACATCGACACCTCTCTTCATTTGTAAATAAAATCTCTTAGCTCGTCCCCTATTCTTCTATGGACTTCCTTGTTACTCTTTTTCTATTCTCTGTGTATTTTTTTGTATGTTTGATTACAAGGTTTATTTTCTTTTTCCCTCTTTTCTTTGTGTAATATTTGAAGAAGGATAATGCAAGTAATGTCTGTTCCTGCATAAAAAAAATTTAGAGGAAAACAAAATGTAATGTTTTATTAAGAATTGGCATAAACATCGGTTGTTTTGGGGGGCAAAGAAAAGGGTCAAAACACCAAGGCTCTGTTGAGCCAAATTACCGAGTGAAGGTGCAACACATAGCCCATCCTCCATGAAATTAAAAGAGTAAAGAAAAGAAGAATCCTTGAACTTGAAGAGCAATTGAGCCTTGGTTCTTGACTAACATTTGGCTGATCATGAAGGGTGGGCTTGTTTGTGTATTAGAACTTAGAAGTTAAAACCGAAGTGAATTCTTGGGATGTAAGAAATGTAGTTCTAATACTCATAATTGGATCTGTTATTCAGCCGTCCATGTGTATACCTTAAAGATCCTTTTGTGATTATTTTGTTCCACGTCCTCTTTTATACATGATCAGTCACTCTCCTAATACTTCTTTAAAAATGAAAATTTATGACTATTGTACTTCAAATAGTAATTAAGGAAACTGAGATATTAGTAAATCGTTGCCTACAATATACATATATATAATCGTTGCCTACAATATATAATATTAAGGAATACTCCTCCAGAAGGTTCCCTTTGAGCCCCTGACACGTACCCTTTTATATAATGCTATCTTGTGGCACTTTAGGCTATAGAGAAGACTTGAAAAACTTTTTATCCTCGTGATATTAAAACTACACTACTTATAAAACTGTAGGCCATAATCTAACATGTAATGTATTTTTTAAATTAAAATTCACTATTTATTAGTAGCTGGATTGTAACCCAAGGATTAAAAGTAATTGCTCGGAGGACTAACATTGCATGTATTTTTTTGTTTCAAAGTGTTACAAGCATATGCTTCCAAAATAGGGGCATATATTTTTCGATTTTAATTTTAAAAGACAGGTAGCACAATTCCACCCACCACTCATTGAGGCAAGGAAAATGTAACATATATATATATATATATATATATATATATATTTATACTTCTACAGTTTATACCTGAAGAAATAAATAAGGAATGCAATTGATATTTAATATAATATTCAATATATCTTAATTTTTTTATTTAGATAGTAATAATATTAATGATATAGTTTTTTATACTATATAATTACATAGGAATTGTTTTAATGATTATTTTGAGACCTATATTAAAGGATTTAATTTAATAAAAAAAATGGGTCATTTATCTCTTTGGTTCTAAGGCACACGTAAGTACATGAGGAAATTATATGTTATACCATATTTTTAAAAATTGTGTTTATTTATGCTGTATTTAAAAAAAAATTAAATCACACTATTATTTATATTACGTGTTAAATTAGACCATAAATAAAAATACGTGACATTTAGTTTTCAAAATTATTGTTTTACTCACTTTTGTTTAATATTTAATGTTTCCTATTTTTCTTCTTTTGATTTCAAATGCCAACCTTTGTGCTTTAAACTTTTCCATTACACCCGTTATTTGATCTAAAATTTGTTACTTTTCTGCTTAAAATTTTCTAATTTTAAATTTTATGCGTGTTGTACGCTTGATTATTTTTTTTTAACTTCTAATTGTATTATATTACTTCATATATCTTACTTTACAAAATTTCAACTCTAATTAAGCTCTTCTCAACTAATTTGCTGGCTTTGTCACTGCATAAACATGCATATATCCATTTGCATACACTTAACTGTACGTACACAATTGCATGTCCAACGTTTTAAAAATGTCATCACTTTATAGTCTCTTCTTGCGTTCAGCATTCTTACACCCGATAAACCTTGGAGGTCCCTTTTTTTTTTTAATAAAAAAAAGCCTAAAAGACAAAAGGGCAAGTTCCATGTTTGAAGCAAATTAAGGCATAATAATAGAAATCCTCCAAAAATCGTCTGAAAGTAAAACGCTGTAAGATAACCCAACAGGATCTTGTAAAGATAAGAGAACACAAGCATTACCTAACAATCGATTCCACACAAGAACTCCCTTCCAAATGCTACTTTCCATTTTCCAATTTTGGACTCTCTCTCCCATTCTCTTTCTCTTTCGAAAAAGTCTTTTCGCACTATTCACCGACCCAACCCTTTTATAGACTAGCCTTTAGACTCTTTCCTTTTGGACTTTGCCACTCAATAGCCGATTCCCATACCACCTCAAATCTCTTCAATCATATGACATTAATCATAATATTGTACTACACAACTTTTATGAAAAGCTAAGGTTTGAATTATAAGAAGAAGAAGAAGAAGAAGCCTGAATGCGAAGAAAGACCAGCTCACTAAATATCTGGGCGAAATCGTTAGTTAGAAAAAAATGTAGTATGTGAGACAAAATACTATTAGATCATTTTTAAAAAAATGGTTGGAGCTAACAGTTTTTATCTGAGAACTGTGGTATGCAAAAACTGTTCATATTAATATATAGTGATTTAAAAGTAAGTTGTCCACAACATGCTTGTATCTACAGCTAGTTACAACAAGGCTAAAAAGAAAATCATGTAATTACAAAAAGAGAAGAACGAGAAGTAGTAACTATCCGCAAGCTTTGGGAACTTTTCCCACAAGGATTGAGGCAAGAGGACAGGTTGTTCATTCCCTAGAGACAATGCCACAAAAGGACTTGGACACCAGTATGGAGATCCAGTGATGAAAGAGAGCATCAAGTTTATCAACCCAAGCATATTGTCTCGTTGGTTGATTTTGGTGTCGATATTATGGACCAAAATCAAAGTCAAACGTATCGCGCATGCACGAGATCAAGCCTCTCTAATTGATCAATGTCAGGGAAATATCGGATAATTTTCTTAACCATTCTTAAATAAGGAAATCCCAAGTGACTATATTAATCAGATCAGTGGGCTCAAGGGATTCCTCTGATCACTTGTATCTTAGGAAGCTAGGAATCTACAAATGAAAAAGAGCAGGATAGATATATACATACTCTTTACTTGTTATTGTTCTTTTAATAATTTTTTTCCTTGTCTAAAAACATATAGGACTCAACAAACAAACAAGAGAAGGATATTCTTTACTTGTTTCTTCTTCTTCTTCTTCTTCTTCTTCTTCTTTTTTATTTATCTAAAAAAGCTAAAGCTATCGGAATTGTTCGTGAATTGCGTTTATTTATTAAAAAAGAGAAAAGAAAAAGAAAAGCATAATGCAAAGGAAATTATTCTTTACTTGTTGTTGTAGCAGAATAAATTACTTTAGGTAGTTAGAAGCAATTTGATCGTTCAACCAAAATTAATTGGTCTAAACTAAAATTTCTAAAGTAACTAGTTAACTTTTGTTTTGTGATTGCTATTTGTTAAACTTAAACCCAATTTTTTCTTTTGATTAACTTTCTGTGGAAGTAACGTAGAAGATATAGAGAGCGTTGGGACCATGTGTAGTTAGAAGTATGTGTTAAAACCAAAACATTGTAGCATATGAGATTTTTACACTGTAACATATTTTTACTTTATACTTTTGCATTAAAATCCAAAGGGTACTAATTTAAAAAAACATAGGGAGATGAACTTAGTGAGAGTACTAGATTCATCAAAACCTAGAGTTCTAATTAGAACAAACAATGAACAGTATATATAAATCTATATATTATTTCTCCTCTTTACTAAAATTATATATTATTTCTTCTCTTTGCCACTAGCTTTTAGTGCTGAATCTTTGGCTGTCTGCAAATGTTTCGTTTTTGTCTCTCTTCATTTTTCTTATTTACAAGGTAAAGCTAGAAATCAACAAACAAAAATGAGTAGGATATACATACATACATCCATACATACATACATATACATATATATATATATATATATATATTCCTTTACTTGCTTCTTCTTCTTCTTCTTCTTGTTCTTTTATTTTTTTTTTATTGTTTGTCTAAAAATAGCTTAAGGTAGGAATCAACAAACAAAAAGATCAAGATATATTTAGACACACACATATATATCTGTACTCGTCTTCTTGTTGTTCCTTGTCTAAAAAAAAACTAAACGTAGGAATTTATTCGTGAATTGCGTTTTTTTAAGAAAGAGAAAAGTCATGCAAGGGGAATTACATATATATATGTGTGTGTGTGTGTGTGTGTGTGTTCTTTTCCTTATTATCTCAATAAAATAAACTGCTTTAGGCAGTTAGAAGCAGCTTAAATAATTAGTCTAAACTCAATCTAATATCATTGTAACTAGCTAAATTTTTTCTTGTGATCGATAATTCCCAATTGTTAAACCCGCTTCCTTCTCCCGATTAACATTATCTAGGAAGAATGCAGAAAATCTTAATTCTAAATATATAATTGCTGTGCTAGCTTATATCATTAATTTATTCACTCTTTTATCATTTAATTTAACATTCTTTTAAACCTCTTTTTTTTTTGTTTGTTGACATGATGAGCTAAAATTCCAACTTCAAAATATGATATAAATTTATTATAGTCGTATTTATAATTTTATATCAAGAGATGCGGCATGTGCAATCATGGAGGATACGACGAAGCATATTACCGTTGTGCCTCCGATGGTGCAAAATTGCGGAAACAAATGTTCCTCTCCACCTTCTCACACTTGCTAAGAGATAATCATCAATATTCGACAACAACAATATTCAACCAGCGCGGAGGATGAGCAAAAAGAGATATACAAGCGATGATGGATAGCAATTTCCCGCCCCAAATATTAGTGACAGAATATTGTTCAAAACTAAGGTTGAAGACAGGCTTCAACTTTATCGACTCTTTACTCCGCCCTTTGGAACAAGTACTTGTGGAAGCTCTTCTTGGTCTTGAAGCGAGCAGATGCGAAAAAGAAGCAAAGTTGAAGAGATTCAAAGAGCTTCGTGGATGAGTATAGAGGATATGACAGGTCTACACTATCATATCTTATGAAAAGAAACTTCACAAGTGCTTCAGAAGGTGATGTTGTGATGTCAAACATATATAAATAATTAAATGCAAAGATTTGATTCTCTTTTAGTGCATTGATTCAAGTCAATATATATTGTATGTTTTATATGTTTTCGATAACCAAACCGATTTCGTCCAATCTCTTTTCATGATGATATTTTTTCTTCAAATATCTTTTCGGTCTTAATTCTTCTTGCTCTGCTAATATGCGTTTATTCTGTAATCTCGAGGAGAAATGGATGTCCGTACGTCTTACCATTTTGACAATGCACACACACCTGATTTTGTTTCTTTTTTGTACCATACGGAATGTGGTTTTTAATTTATTACTTACTAGTTTCTATGACATATATATATATATATATATATATATATATGATTTTTGACGCATTTGCCGACTAAACTCATCATTTTTTTTAATGTGATCTCAATTTTTTTTAGCAATGTTGATGTTGAGCTTCTAAACTTAGCTAAGGGTGGCATTATTTAGTCCTTAATCACAAATGTTCATCAAAATTAAAATTGAAAACAATCACATGAGACGCATATGACCCATTTAGAAGAGCAATGGTGGAATTTCAAGCACTACGACGATTAAATAATACATACAAGCTAATAATGTTGTCAAAAGAATCATTACTATTAATTTATTTATTGTTGTGTGAAGTTGAATAGTTTGACTATTGTTAGAAACAAATGAGGTTTATGGGTTTTCTAAATAGGTCACGTATATCTCATGTTATTTTTTTATCCTAATTTTTATAGGTATCGATAGTTAGGGGCTTAATTGTCATACAAAACTAAATTTAGGGACTCAATTGCTACAAAAGAAGTTTTTTAACGCCCCTATGTGAGGGTTAGCAATATTGAATAAATAAAAATAAACTTAGATTCAATATTATTTAAATCCATTAAACAATGCCCATGGGTCTTTAAACAAATATAAAAATAGAAATAAAAATAAACATTTAAAATACAAACCACAGTTTTAGGTGTAGCACCAAATATTTAAAATACAGTCATTATCACTATAGTACAATTCCCAAATAACTGAACACAGTCATCATAAAAGAAATACGAATCTTACATAATCTATACGAGTTACAATTAAACAACTTCCAACACGAAATCAACAGTGTTGTTGTCTATTCCTCGTCAGATAAGTTGCATTGAGTTCCACCTAAGAGATGTAAATATGATAGGGATGAGCATCGACATGCCCAGTAAGAAAAATCATTACTCACCTTAAGGTTTTATTCATTACCACATTAAAACAACATGGTTAGTTAATTTATATCATATACCAGATTATGAGGTTTATTATGATCATATCTCGTGGATACCATAGTTAACCATTACCAAGTTTCACACTTATACATATATACAAATATTACAATTCATCATTATTCCTAGGTATCCACATTTAATAAAGTAACACTCCACTTATCGAAACCCAAATAGGCGAGCTTGGCTACCCTCTAAACATTCCGAGGGTATTCCGGTAAGGGGACATCAAGCCCCGAGTCCTCACCAAGTCGATTCATGTACAGTGCGTTCTGGGACTTTCGACCCAAGGAAGCGTCATCACCTTCCCCCTATTTTACCTTTTAGGGTATTCGTGCCCAAAGACGTAACCGCCGCCATCTTCACGTCTCACCATTTCTCAATGTTCAATCATTATTTATAGAGTCAATTTTCCTAACCATGCTTCCCAATTTATAACAACATTTGTTAATTCGTTATGTTCCATGCTAATCAATACAGGGTGAGTTTATGTCATAGTTTCATATGTGATTCTCATATAATAGCAGTTCAACATAGATACATATATCTTGTGGTAAAACAATCAATTTTAATTCCATAAAAACCTTACAAAAGATGAGTAATAGAATCCCTACCTTCCAAGCTTGTCAACAATCTCTTAATCTTAGAAATTTAATTAACGTAAGCTCCATACACCCTTGATCCTAAGGTGTGCATAAGGACAATTAAAACTAAAGCATAACATATAACCACATCCATAAATGAATTAAGTATAAATCTATATATTTTAGTTTCTAATAAGATTCATAAATCACTTAGGATGGT
>CAMOHE010049285.1:0-25074 GCA_946598075.1 Artocarpus hirsutus
AAAAACCGTCATGGAAGCCTAGCCTTCCACGACGGTTTTACTAAAAAACCGTCGTGGCAAATTACACTTCCACTAACCACGCGCGCCAATTATTCTATTACACGACGGTAAAAAACCGTTGTGAAAAGTCAATCTTATTCTACGACAGAGGTTTCCACGACGGTTTTTTAACCGTCGTGGAATCCACATTTTGTACTAGTGTAAATATGTCCTTTACAAAACATAATATGCTTTAAGAGCATCTATATTAATAATATATATATATATATGTATGTATGTATCAAATTGCATTGTTACAAATAGCCCTTATTGAACCAAAGGCTTTAAATTTTAAAGCCCTACTCCAAAAAATATTAAAAAAAAAAGAAAAGAAACAGAATTTGTAGTAAATAAGACTTTTCTAAAACTAATTATAGTAAACAGCGAGTTTTAAAAATATCTTTAGTAAATATCAAATTTATAGTGTAAGTAATTTATTTACTCTTTTATTAACAATGTAAATAGTTCTTATTTACACCACAAATAGATTTAAAGTGTAAATAATTTATTTATCCCTTTGCTTATAATGTTAATAATTCTTTTTTAAGCCGTTTATAAGTTATTTACATTTTAAATTTTCAATTTACTATAAATATTTTTAAAACATGCTGTTTACTCAAAAAATTTTAAAAATCTACTATTTCCCTTATCTTCGTAAAAGAAAAAAGGCTTTTTACACAATGCCATAAAAGTAATGCTTAGATTAATTTATACCACAAAAAAAGTATTTCCAGAGAATTTTAGGGCCACATCATCACATTATATTTAGTATTTCAAATATACCCCCATATCTACCATGGATACGGCTGATATCAAGCATCCGCCATAGATACCGCCATGGTTACTAGTTGGTAACCACCAAGACTGGCAGCGCCATGGCTGTCTTGTTAGACATGTATGCCCTAAGGAGTAAAAAAGTAATATGTTTTTGGAGACATTTTTATAAATAAAGAATTTATTTATTATTTATATACCAAATGTTGTCCTCTTTACATTCACATTTGTTGAATGTATGTTAAGCAAACAAAAGTCTACGACAGTTGATCGAAACCTTAAGAATTAGGCATATGATGGACAGATTATGCAGAAGATATGATTCTTAAGGTGATAGTCTAAATCATAAGATCCCTATTCGAGGGAATAAAGTTAGGCACTTTATTCATGCAAAGATTGTTATGTTGTCTATATCCCTAGCAGAAGATGGTTTGTCTTCGCCATTGAAGGTGGACTCCATGAATAGAGACATTGATGCATTGTCATAAGTGATGACATATTGGATTGGGACATAAAGTGTAATTGATTTGGATTAATAATTCTGTCTTGGCAAATCAATTCAGTTTAGACAATCATATGTGTTATATCTTAATCCTAAAATGAATAAGTGGGCCCATTGTCTTGACTTATATCTTTTGATGTACCAAAGGGTGACATTTACATTTTTATGTTGGTACACATGCTGGTACGTTAGAGACATGACTCTTGATTATGTAGACCTATTATTCACAGATATAGAATCCATAGCTCCTTTTTAGGAGTCAATGATATCCTCTTATATACGCTATCCTATAATTGAAAAACTAGAACGCTCAATCATTTAGATACATAGGTGTAACTAAATGGTATATTGTCTTTGGATGGTAAGTTTTCTTATGGTGAGATAATAGAACATAAGAAAAAAATAATCAAGAAGGTGGGACAAAATTTATCCTTAAGCCGATTATGGATATCCTAAGGGGATATGATACATCATGATATGTCATGGATATTTAACTATCGGGTTTCATAATTTTATATAGCTGCAGAGTGCAGCTCTAAGCTTTTAGTGGAGTAGCATTATAGTTGATAATTATGAAACATATATCTAGGAATTAAGTTTTATAATTATTAGGAGCTTGAACTATATAAGTCCATCAAGTCCCTTTTACTAGCTCATAGTAAATCTTGTAACAATACGGCATGCTTTTCCAATAAATTGGTGACTTATGTTAAATTATTAGATTAGCTAAAATTTCATAGGATCAGATAATTTATGTTTGTTTATCAGTTGAATTAATTTTGTGTAAATTAATTCACGATAAGCTTATTGAATTATCGGGAATATTTATTTTCCTAGAGATTATCTATATATGGTTGTTTTAATTAGATAACTTCTCTATTAAGTTGTTTGAATTAAAATTGAGGCTTTATCCAAAGAATCTCGGGTAGGAAATATAAGATTCGCAATGATCATTTATCTTAAGTTTGGCAGGCCGATCTTCAAGTTCGGCCTATCGATGGAGTAAGTTAAGCAATTGATCTGCCAGTTCGGCCTACCGATCGAACGATAATCTGATCACACATTTTTACATGATTTTATCATATATTGATCTAGATTTGAATTTTTGAGGCCTCATCTGATAATAACCAACCATGGGATGACCTCTATAAATAGAGAGTGAGTTTTTTGAGTTATTTAGATCAGTTGAGAAATTAAGAGTGAGCACTCTAGTTTGTAAGTCTTTGAAACTCCCTAAGAGCTATTGTTCACAAAACACAAATGTTAATTCTAGGTTTTTTCATTTGGTTGGAAGGAGAGTCACCAAAGAAGAGCTGTACGAGTGTACCCACATACATACCGATCATGGATAGAGAATAGCAAATAAGACCAATTGGTTGAGGCTTTTCTAGAACGTTTTTCTCTTCATAGATTGCAGGAGCTCTTCGGCATATAAGGTTAGTAAGATCTAGTTAATTTATGTATATAACATGTCAAACTTGTATTTTAAAAAATACTTTGATATAAAAATTTTTAAATTTCTACTGCGTACTATTCTTCTAACAATTGGTATCAGAGCCATAGTTTTTATATAAATTTATGAGTTTATGATCATGCTATATAAATAAATTATGTGATCTTAATCTCTCCTGTACTTGAATTTAATTTTTTAGAGAGTTGGCACTTTAAGGTTTCTATATATTTATATGTTGTCATGAGATTATACGGTGACTCTTTATTAATTAATTATGCTTGATTAAATTATTATTTAATTATTTATGAATTAATTAATTTTTGTCGGTTCTGGTTCTTTAGAGGTTAGAATGTGTATCTAGGTTTTTTATATAATTAGATGGTGGTCTATCATCATCATCTAGGAATTTTTATTTAATTCTAAATTTGTAAGAATTTTGTAATTAAATAATCATTTGGAGAGAAGACAGATCTAGAAGATGAATGATAGCGTTCCACAGGTATTTCTTAAGTCTCTAAATTTTTATGTTTTTAAATTGTTGAAAATAAGATCGAAAAACTACGTAAAATTATATTTTCTAGAAAAACGTGATTTCTATGTTGTCGGTATGCCCAACCCTCAAGTTCGGCAGGCCGATGGTTGCAGATCGACAAGTCAGACTTAAAGTTTAGCACACCGTCCGCGGGGCAAAAATCTAGCCGAACTTTCTAGTTCTACAGGCCAATCTGTGACGACCAACAGGCTGACCTAAAAAGATCAGCAGGCTGAAGGGTCATGACTGGTAGGCTGATCACACATATCACAATGCTGGTAGAGATTTGTGGATTTTCAAAAAATATGCGTTTTTGATGCAGTTTTGATTTTATTTTTGAGACAATTTTGAGAAACATTAAGTTTGGATATGACCAAAAATATGAAGTATTTGATCTATACGAGATTGAAGACTTGAAGACGCATAATACATAAAGAAGGATACAATTTGAAGATTCAAGGATGAAGAACCAATAATATGTTTCGATTGATCTCTTGAAATCTTTAATTTCTTTTCTTTAGGGTTGAACCATAATATTACTATTGTTTATTATTATTTTGCTTGTAGCTTTGCATGATTGCTTTGCTTGTTTGCATTATAATATGATTTGCCATGTATGTTGATAACATGTCTAATAAAATAGGGAGTGCTATTTATTAAAAATTGTTCATACATGTTTTTAAAATAAAACCTTGATTTCAAAAGATTGAGCACGAGAAGGTTTTCGAAGAGAGGACCGACAGCCTCTATCATTGGTCCATAGGTAGTATATGATGGTTCTGACCCCTAGGAAGGGACTTCATCATGTACTAAGTTGGATCTCTGAGAGGATAATGTATTTTAACATGATCTATCGTTGTAGACCCCTAGGTGGTGATTATAAATCATGGATAAAATATTAAAATGATGGTTATACACTCATGTTGATTTTATTATTAACCTCCCCTAGGAGTTTTGTTAATAAAATCAATGGCTAAAGAAACGATTACTAATATATGCTGGATTGGATGGGTTCTAGATAGCATATATTAATTAGGAAGGGAACCGTGTTCCTAATTGAATTTGGCAAGTCTCCCTTAGGTAGCTTCTTAAATTCTAAGTTAGGAATTTTTATTGTAAGGTTGTGATTTTTTTGAGGTTTTGACACATAAACACAATTGCTTGTTTTCTTGGTTGCGTTGTCTTATTAAATTATTTTGGTATGTTTGCTTATGTTTGGTATATAATTTTTTATTTTAGATTAAAATGTCTAAAAACGCTTTATCATCGATACTTAATAAAAACCAATTAACTAGTGAGAGTTTTAATGATTGGAAACGAAACCTAAATATCGTCGTATCTTTTGAGAAACTGAAATTTATGCTGATAACAACATGTCCTCCTGAGCCTAGGGGAGATTCCAGTAATGAGCAAATCCAAGAGTATGATCGCTGGAAAGATGCTAATGATCAAGCCCGTTGTTATGTTATGGCCGGCATGAATAACATGCTACAGGCTGCACATGAAGATTATGAGATTGCAAAACAGATCTTGGATAATCTTGTAGACATGTTTGGAGGCCAAGCCCTAACAAAATGGCAAAGGACACTTCGAAAACTTTTGAACTGCAAACAAAGGCTGGGGATGTCTATGAAGGAGCATATGATATTGGTCATAGGTTACGTTGCTGAGGCTCAAACCAATAGAGCTGACATAATTGCTGAAACATAGATGATTATGGTCTTTGAGATTATATCCAAAGAGTTTATCCTATTTATAGCTTCATTTAATTTAAGCAATAGACATATATGACCTTAACAGAGTTGATGAAGCAATTATAGGAGTTTGAAAATCTGATCAAGGAAACTCCTACTGGTGGTGAGGCCAACATGGCAGCTACCTTTGGTTCCAATCTTAACTCTAGGAATGGAAAAAAGCAACGAGCTAAAAACGAGAAGTCTTCTATTCTTGCGAATGGCAAGAACAAGAAGAAGAAAAAGAATAATTCGAAGAAGCTCAAGTGCTTTTTATGTGGGAAGGTCGGGCACATCAAGAAGAATTGCAAGGACTTCCTTTCCCAAGGAGGTAGGTGTGATCTTCTAGTTATTGAAACTTGTTTGGTTGAGGAATCTAGTGACACTTGAGTCATAGATTTTGAAGCAACTAATCATGTTTATGTTTCTGTACTGGGTTTCAAAGAAATGAAAAGTCTACTCCATGAAGACTTTAAGCTTCCAATGGGTGATGGATCCTTAGTGTTGGCTGAAGCAGTGGGAGACTTTTATCTTTACTTTAATAATCATAGGCCTTTAGTTTTGCGAGATTGTTTTTATGTTCCTAAACTTAAAAGGAATTTAATTTTTGTGGCTTGTTTATTTAAAGACTCTTATGTAATTTCTTTTAATAATAAAGTGGTGATTCATAAAAACAAATCTTTTATCTATGATAGATGGATGCAAAACAATGTATGTTTTATCAAACTTAAGATGGACTTACTACTTGACATAGGGTTAATGATAATGACTCTAAAAGACTTAAAACTTCTTACTCTAATAAGACCTATCTTTGGCATTTACGACTAGGTCATATTAACCCAAATAGGATTCAAAGGTTGGTAAGGGATGGACTTTTAAGTCACTTAAAGGTAGAATCCATACCATAGTGTGAATATGTTTAGAGGGTAAAATGACCAAAAGACCATTTGAGTCTAAGGGCAATAGGGCCGACGAGATTCTAGAATTTGTGCATAGCGATGTTTACAGACCTATGAACATCCGGGCATGAGGAAGATATGAGTATTTAATCACTTTTATTGATGCTTACTGAAGGTATGAGTATTTGTACCTAATGCACTGCAAAAGCAAAACTTATGATAAGTTCAGGGAGTTTTGGGCTATAGTGGAAAAGCAATTGGGTAGACCCATAAAGACACTTTGATTCGATCAAGGTGGTGAATACCTTTCTAATGAGTTCTTGGAACACTTATTAGAGAATGAGATTCTATCCCATTTGATTGTGTCAAGCACTTTATGGTAGAATGGCGTGGCTGAGAGAAGGAATAGGACTTTGTTAAATATGGTCAGGTCCATGATAAGTTATTCATCATTGTCTTTATCCTTTTGGAGATATGCACTACAAACCGCATGTTGTCTTTTAAAAAGTGTGCCTTTAAAATCAGTTCCAAAATCTCGTCACAAGTTGTGGAAAAGGAAAGAGATATCCTTAAACCATATTCACATATGAGGATGTCCGGCTCATGTCTAGTTTAAGGAAGCGAATAAGTTGGAAGCATGTTCAAAAGTTTGCGTGTTTGTGGGATATCCAAAAGGGACTAAAAGGGGTTATTTCTATAACCTAAAGGAAAATAAAGTCATGGTTTCAACTAATGCAACATTCCTTAAGGAAAGTTACATGGACGACTTTGAGCCTCAAAGTAAAGTGGGGCTTGAGGAATTGGCGAGTGATTTGATCACTCTAGGGGTTCTGAATGAAACCATTCCAATCAATGTAGAAAATCCAAGCGAACAACAACCTAAGGCGCTTCAGCATAGTGGAAGGATCTAGCGTCAACACGAGAGGTATATGTTCAATAGTGAAGCCTTTTTGGCTGGACCGGTTGAACTTAATAGGGATCCTTACACTTACGAAGAGGCTATGGAAGATGTTGATTTAAAACTTTGGACAAAGGCCATGAACACTGAGATGAAGTCTATGGAGACAAATTGGTTCAGGGAACTTGTAGATCTTCCTGAAAGGGTAAAACCCATAGGATGTAAGTGGATTTATAAGTGAAAGAGAGTAGTGGATGGAAAATTCGAAACCTATAAGGCTTGACTGGTAGTTAAGGGATACACGTAAAAGGAAGGAATCGATTACGAGGAAACATTTTCGCCTGTAGCTATGCTTAAGTCCATCCACATTCTCCTGACTATAGCGGCCGTTCTTGACTATGAGATTTGGTAGATGGATGTCAAGATGAGCTTTCTAAATAGTTATGTTGATGAATCCATATATATGATATAGCCAGAAAGGTTCAAGGCTAAAGGTCAAGAGGGAAAAGTTTGTAAGCTGCTAAAGTTAATTTATGGACTTAAGCAGGCTTTCCATTCTTGGAACATAAGATTTGATCAAGTGATTAAGACTTATGGGTTCGCACAAAACGTGGACGAACCATGTGTTTACAAACACATTAAGGATAGAAAGGTGGTTTTTTTACTACTCTATATAGATGACATTCTGCTAATTGGCAATGACGTTAGGGCGTTATCATCGGTCAAATTATGGTTGACTAAATAGTTTGACATGAAAGACTTAGGTGAAGCTAATTTTGTTCTCGATATCTATATCTTTTGGGATAGGAAGAACAAGATGATAGCTCTGTCTTAAGTAGGCTACATAGACAAAATTCTCAAAAGATATGCAACACAGGATTCCAAGAAAGGTGGGCAACCATCTACGTTTAAAATTAATCTTTTTAAGAAAGACTTACCAAAGTTTGATAGGGAAAGAGAATACATGAAGAAGGTACCTTATGCTTTGGTAGTGGGCAGTCTCACGTATGCCATGCTTTGCACATGACCAGATATTAGTTATGCGGTTGGGTAGTAAGTTGATTTCAGGCAGATTCAGGATCAAACCATTGGATTGCTGTCAAGCATATTTTCAAGTACCTAAGAAGGAGAGATCAATTTTAGTGGGACCTACATGCCATTTCTTCAACTTATTTTTCTGTTCTATTCTAATTTATTTTCTACCAAAGACCCGATCATATCAATTTTCATCCCAAAATCTTTCTAATGTTTCTTTCCCCTCACTTTTCACTCATACCAATCAGAGTATTAGTGTTTGGTTTACAAAAAGTATTTTGCACAAAAACCAAAACACTTTTTGTATTATTTGGAGAAGCTAAAAATTGTTCCTTTTAGATTTTGCTTTTGCTTTAAGCAAAAGTGGGTGCTTCTCCTAGAAGCACATTAATCCCAAACTGGGCCTATAAGCGACCCAATCAAGGTTCTTATGAATAAGTCTCTCATTTTATTTAGAAAAGAAAAAAAATTCTTATTTTTACTTCAAGATATCTTTTGTTCAACCATTAAAAAAAAAAAAAAAAAAAAAAACCCTTTCATGATTAATATATGGATTAGTTGCCATTGCTTTAATATTTTGGGTAAATTGCTTAAGAGGTCTCCAATCTTTTTAAAAAGGTGTGATTTGGTCTTCAATCTTCTTTTCTTAATTAACTAGGTCTATCCTTTTGATTTAGGTGCAAAATGACTATAAGTAACTGACATCCGTTTATTTCCCGTACGAGAGTCGCACATGTTAAAACAATTAAAGTGCATCTTAGTAAATGTAGGGTGAAAAATAAATCAAATGGATTGCTGTGGCCCATGGAAGGCAATAGAGCTATCAATTGGGGCCGGACCAAATAAGCAGGTCCATAGCCTATCATTTTTGGTCCGAGCGCAGCCCCGCTTAAGCCTTGAACTAACTTGGGCTAAAGATTTAGGCCCAAATTAGAATCGGACTAGCCCGATTATATATCTTTTAATATTTTTTAAAATTCCCTTATAAAAATTTGAGAAAACTACGTGAAATGCCCCCTTATTGATACTCCTTATTAAAAATGCCCTTATCTTTTTAACCTTTTAAAACTGCCCCTTTTATTTTATTTTTTAAAATATTAATTACATTTGCTATTTTATCTATTATAATTTAATCTTAAAAATCGAAAACTCTAATTCTCTTTTATTCCTTTATTTGGGAGTGAAAAAGGAATGTAACTTTGACTTTTGATAAATAACTAATTTTTAATAAAAGGACAATTTTAATAAATGAGATGTTGAAACATTTTAGAAGTATTCATGTAAATTATCCTAAAAATTTGGACAATTCGACCAAACCCTTCAGACTTTGGGTCAGACTGGACCTCCTTTTTCATTTGCAGGGTCGGACTCGATTTTTCTTTTTCCGCCTCATGGGCCAAGCCAGCCCAACTAAAAGCCAATCAAAAGCTGCGTAAGCCTTTGCTGAATAAATAAACCGAAAAGAAAACCCCTCCTCCTTCTCAAACTCCGGCAACCCTCCCTCCCCCCCTCTACCCTGTCGTTCGATTGGCCGTTCTTCCTAAACTCCGGCAAACCCCTCCTCCCCCTCCGTCGTTTGCCCTTCCCAACCCAATAACGACCCCCTCCCCTCTTCCACTTTCTCTCTCGCTCTCTCTAACCTAATTCCAGCCGTGGTCTAGAGGGCAAAGGGGAGGGCTCGACGGGGCGTGAGTTTCGCAGAGGTGGGAACAGATCTGCGGGAGTCTCGGCTTTTGCGGCGGGAAGAGGGCTCGTGAGAGGTGGCAGTTCTGTGTTCGCGATACAGTTCTTTATTTTTTGGTTACTGTAAGGTTTGATTTCGTTGAACTACGACTTAGATTCCTTTTTGTTTTGAGAATGAGATTTGTAGTTGTTTGTGCTTTGTTTTTTTTCCCTATAATCTGTACTTTGTTGTTCGCTTATTGTTGATGCATCAAATTGCGACAATATCTTTCTTTCTTTTTAATGACGATTTCGGTTGTTAAACAAATGAGAGTGGTCGTACAATGTTTCGTTAGGCATTATCTCATTTTAATAATGTAAGAAAGACCATATAATATACATTGTCAGTTTCATCAGCATAATCGCTAAAGGCGGCTCTAGTTTTTCTCAGCCTCCCTCTTCCGTGTAAAATTGTCTGTCGTTTAAGTTTTAAAATTTATTGATAATATGATTTAATTCGATATTTGTTAAAAAAAAAAAAGAAAAGAAAATCACGACCGTTAACTCCGTGAGGAATAGTAGTGGCCTCAATTGATGAAGTTTTCAAGCTCTTTTTGTCTGGTAATGAAAAAAAAAAAGAGATTCGTTTAATTTTATCAATTATGTTTTTTAATATATCATTTATTTTGAGGTTTGTATATTCTGAATTTAAAAAGTTATTTTGAAGGGTAATTTAGTAATTTTGATTAAAAATTATGTTGAAAACTTTCTCTTCTAAAATTAAATGATTGACTGTTAAATCAATCTTTGGCGCATAAGACAAAGGTTAGACCCAGTTAAATAAAAAATAGTTGGCGACGAAATCACACCTTTGAACAAAAGTTGGAGCCCTCCGGAGCAACTTACCCTATTATTTTCGAAGTTGCGCAGGTCATCTATTGTCACTGACTTTTAACCTGCATCTGCAGATCACCTCACTATCATTTGACCTCTGTAGAACTGCCGCCATGAGTGAAGCCTCTTCGTATCCTCCAATTGAGCCTAGCACATTTGACCTCATCATCATTGGCACTGGCCTTCCTGGATCCTTAATCGCCGCCGCCGCCTCTGCTGTTGGGAAAACTGTCCTCCACCTTGATCCCAACCCCTTCTATGGAAGCCACTTCGCCTCTCTCACCATTTCCGAGCTAACCTCTTTCCTTAATTCCCATTCTACCTCTACTCAACTCCTATCCTCCACCACCACCGATAGCAATGGCCTGGACTATACCATTCTTGATCTCACTCCTTGTCCTCTATATGCCGATGTGGAGATTTCCTCCTATGCCCCCGAAATCCTGATGGAACGTTCCAGAAGTTTCAGCATCGACCTTGGTGGGCCGAGGGTGTTCTTTTGTGCGGACAAAGCCATAGATCTGATAGTGAAATCAGGTGCAGGTCAGTATTTAGAGTTTAAGAGCATTGACGCGAGCTTTATATGTGATGAGAATGGGAGGCTATGGAATGTCCCTGACTCTCGGGCAGCAATATTTAAGGACAAAACTCTTGGTCTTACGGAGAAGAACCAGCTGATGAGGTTCTTCAAGCTTGTTCAGCAACACTTGGAGGCTTCTGGTCAAGATAATGGTAGCGAAGGTAGTCAGAATTCAAGGATTTCAGAGGAGGATTTGGAGAGTCCTTTTGTCGAATTCTTGAAGAAAATGCGTTTGCCACCCAAGATTCAATCGTACTGATCCTTCTGCCTTTCTCTATCTGTTAGTGAGATTTCTTTGCATATACATATGTTCTTTGCAAATTCTCTATGGATATTGGCAAATACTGGAACCAATTTCTGAAAATAATTTGTTCTGTGCAAAGCTACTTTCTGATTATTTTGTTCTTTCTCCCTCCTGCTACAGGATTATTCTGTATGCTATAGCCATGGCAGATTATGATCAAAACAACTTAGAGGTTTGCAAAGATGTCCTAAAGACAAAAGAGGGGATAGATCGTTTGGCTGTCTACAACAAATCAGTTGGCAGGTTAGTTTTCATATCCTTTCTGCCGTTTGCGTAAATATTTACCGCAATGTAAACTGCAGCTAGGCTTAGTAGAATTTCTAGTCGTAAGTAATTACTCATTATGTTTTTCATTTGTCCTTACATTGGATAATTTCAATACGGCTAGTTTTTCGTTTTTCTTTTAGAGATAAATCGCGGGCAAATGTGTTGTAAAACTACTTAATGACAGTTTTAGACGAAAATATAGCTGCAATTTTTATAATGTTTAATGTTTGTGGTTAGCACTGAAGTTTTCAGTTAATATCTTGAAACAAAACCTAGTAGCATCATATGCCGCAAACGGTGTTAAATTATTTTATTTTCATGTTCTTCTAGGTTTCCAAATGCATCTGGGGCTTTGATTTATCCTATTTATGGGCATGGAGAATTATCACAGGGCTTTTGCCGTCGCGCTGCTGTCAAAGGCTGCCTTTATGTAAGTTCTGGTTTTGAGATCTATTATTCTCTGTTTCATACAAAATTTTATTGCTAGTTATTTGTGCCTTATGTACTTGTACTCTTCTCCTATTTAACTTTACGCCTTTCCTATTATATCCTTTACATGGAAAAGTTGGAATGTACTTCATTATTTTTTCTCACTAGGACTTGGAGTAGGGACAGGAATGAGGAGGGAAAAAATGATAAGCCATTTTGGTGCAAGGGCACTTGATTTAGAAATTTTGCTTATTACTCCTCTTATGTTCACTTTATTTATCTGCAAGTACTCTTTTTTCACTTTTATTTCTATCTATGCTCGTGCTGAAGGAGTGAAGATTATTATTATTTTTTTTTCCATCCATTATCATTCTACTATGCATGCCTACTAAGGTTGATACCTTTGTTACACAGGTTCTGAGAATGCCAGTACTTTCATTGCTTATGGACAAGGTACAGACACTACACATGATCCCGTATTTTATAAATCTAATATCAAGAGATATGAAACTGTTGCTGCCCATAAGGCGCAAATGGATTCATGTTTATCTGGGATTGGGATCTTTCACAGGAAAGTGGGAGATACAAGGGTGTAAGATTAGCTTCAGGTCAGGATTTGTTCAGCGATCAGCTTGTCCTGGATCCAACATTCACTGTCCCATCTCCACCAGAGTCTCCCGGAGAAGGTATTGAGGGTTTAAGTCTGAGAGGTGTTAAAGGGAAGGTGGCTAGGGGGATTTGCGTCATTGCAAGTTCCGTGAAACCAGACATATCTAATTTTCTGGTAGTGTATCCTCCTCGCGGTAAGTTTGCTTTCCAATTCTGTACCCTTCTCAACGGACTCTGAACAAGTGACAACATTGATTTTCTTATTTTATCTAGCTTTATACCCTGAGCAGAATACGTCAGTCCGAGCTGTGCAGATTGGTGGTGGCTTGGCAGTTTGTCCTTCTGGCATGTAAGTGATATTAGTTTTAAATGGAGCCAATATTTCTCTTCATTAATGGCACGTTATTGTCTCATTTTTTTTTTTTTTTATTTGCCAATGGTTTTGAAGTTTATTATGCTCCCTGTGGCCTTATATTCTGGAAATAGTTTGTTACCGAGAAGATCATAATGTTTGTTATAAATGAGAAAAATTATTCTTGTTTATCCCAGTCTTGCCTACATCACTTACATTAACACAAGGTTTCAGCAAACAAATAATGTAATATTTCTGAAAGCTGTAAAAATCTTTGTAAGAATAACTTTCCCACATAAAGTTTTCTAAGGAAGCCAGCATTTTTGCTTCTTCACTTGTCTGAATAGATTCAAAGACTTTATTATAATTTCAATTGAGTCTATGCAAAGTTTAGGGAGGAAAAAAGAATTTATGCACTGATGAAATTTTCTTCATTTGTTAGAAGATTGTCTTATGGAGAATCATATCATGAAGAATGTGTTATAAGAGATCTTTTTCACCTTAGGGCCACCATATCAGTATTTGTATGTTCCCTCCCTGGGAAATCTACAAACACGTCTTCCAACTTTGTAGCTTTTGAATTGGAGCTCCAAACTTAGTAAGAAGCGGGTGCCTTTGAAAGTTTTTGATCAGACATCAATATGAGAAGTTGATGTTGATATTGACTTCGTTTTCTAAATTAGCATGCTTTCATATGGATAACAAAGCCAGGTTACTAAACTTGTGCACCGCTCAGTGTATAGAGAAATATGTGAAATTTGACACCATATAACGGCTGTTCTTCAGGTTTCTATTGTACTTTTCCGCATTATGTGATGATGCAAAACAAGGGAAAAACGACATGCGTGCAGCTATGCATGCCCTTCTCAAGATCCCAGATTCTGAAAATGCCGAAAGTAGTTCTGAAGTTCAAAATGAAATTGCAGAAGTAAAACCTATTTTACTTTGGAGTGCCACGTATATCCAGGAGCTGACTACGGTGTGCTTATCCTTTTTACTTCGCTGTATTATTTATCCACTTCCTGGTAATATGTGATCCCGTCTCATGTCAAGGATTTGCCTGTTATCTTCAGGGTGAACTTGGACATTTGAGCTCTACTCCCATGCCAGATGGAAATCTTAACTACAATGATTTATTAGATGCGACTATGAAGGTAGTGTTTGAGACGTGTAATCCCTTGCCCACAATATTGCTCCTATCTCACTTTTTGTGCTGTTTTTGGACAGGTTTTCCAAAAAATGTATCCGGATGGAGAATTCTTCCCCGAGACTGCCCCTCCTGAGGATGGAGAGGATGAGAGTGAGCTTAGTCTAGAGAGCTAACGCCACTGTCATGGATTTGGCAAGCGTACTGTCTGCCCATGGATGTTCTAAGCTTGGGGTCTGAAGTGCAGTGGTTTTGCACTGAAGCAGTCTCCAATCATTCTCCTCCATATTTCTTTTCTGAATTATACAGATAAAAATGAACTTTGTCGGAGGACAAAAGAAAAAGGAAATGGCTATGGTTTTTCATCATTTTGTTTTAGGGTGTTGCAACAAGTTCTGATCTTAGATTTTGTGTAATCTTATTGCTTTGGTTTGTATAAAAATTTTAGGGGGCTGATGATGCGTATTTAAGAATCTTTTAAATTGAAAATTGTGGAACATTTTGCGTATTTCAGTATGATGCCCTGTTCTTGTATGTAGTTATTGCAACTATAAGTTGTGTAATGCCCTTGACAGCTTCTCTGAATTTCAATTTCTTCTATTTGCAAGAATCTTCTTATTGCCATAAAAATAAAAAAGAAAAAGAAAGAATCTTACAACTGGCCATTTTGTAAACCTTATCATATTAGTCATGAAATATATTCTAATAGCATAGTGCAGCCGAGGCTCGGTCGACTTGTCCCGGTACCCGTGTTAGTTTTTTATTGGCTTTCTTGGTAATGCTGATTGGAAGTATGAACCTATTTTGCAAACGGGAGGATGGATTTTTTTTTTTTTTTTTCTTTTCCCGAGCCTAGGTGCCTGTTTGGTACACGGGTCAAACTAAATTGTTGTTTGGTAAACAAAATAAGTTAAGAGATTGATGTGTTTAAACACTAATTTTCCAATGAAATATTTTATTTCTGATTTAAACCTTCATACTTCCAAACTAGTTCCAACTACAATTTAAGCCACATAGGTATTAAACCTTTATGGATTCAAGACCACACTTGTTCAACACATGTATACCAAATGAACTATTTTATGCTCATATTAGCTGGTTTTTGTTTAAAATACAAGTAAATTTCACTTTTACTCTTTGGATTACAAGGTCGTTTCACTTTATGAAGAACTTCAATTTTAACACCCAAAAATTTTAGATTTATGTTTAAGTTCCAAAATTGGACTAGACTATAAAAATTCATGACATGTAGGATGAATTTTGAATTTTTAAATATTTGGGGCAAACTGTAAAGATTGTACTCCATGTCGACCCATCCATCCCTTCACCCAAATTTTAATGTTGATGGATTGCTTGAATTCTTTCATCAGTAGAGGGATCCAATTTGGTGAATTTGGAGGAAGACTACATCCCTCCACATCTCCTCTCTCTCCTTTCCTTCTTCTAACTAAATAATAGATTATGTATCTCCCTTCATCTATTTCTCTCCACCCATCTCCCTCCAATAAAACATAGTTGTAAACGCAAGTCCTTTTGGTTAATAACAAATATATTTCCTGTGTTTTCCCAAAATAACAAAGACACTATGTAATGCCCCAAAATGAGGTTTAGTAAATAAATGCAATTAAAATAAATAAAAGCAGATTATGCAAATCCAAACCCAAAAATACAACTCAAAAATATGTAAAAATACATGCTTTGGAGTATTTTAGTTAAAAATAGAGAAAATGGTCTAAAATTACAAAAATTTCTCATAAGTGTATAGATTTGGGTCTAGAAGATTGAGACAGCTTATTTTACAGTTTCACTATGTTTATTTTTAATTCTCAGTTCGATATTGTGCTTTGTGTTTTAAAACCGTATGAGTACGACAATGACCTGTGAAAACGACAACTGAGCACTACCTATTGCTAACACAGTCTATAAAATCCTAGAAGGGGTGAAACATAAAACAAGATGAGCCGAATTCTCAATAAGGAGAAAAAAGAATTACGACAAGAAAACAACTCATATCACATGCCAATACTCACAGATACATATTTCACAACATAAGGCACAACAAGAACATCAAGTCATAACATGATAGTGCATGAATACATGCTAGTATGTAGAGCCAAACCTAAAGCTTATTCCTAAGCTGCTGCACCTATTCTAAAGCCCTTTCAGAGCTTTCATAACCAATCGTTTCCTTGGAGGCTCTAAATTATCTTGTGTCATAGTATTCAGCAATGGTGAATGACACACCGATGTCTCTAAATATATAATAGTGAACCTCATCATGCCATGGGCATTAAGCCTTACAAGGTTAACCTACCTAATTTCCCTTTTCCTTTAAAGGAATAGGTCTGATCAGAATGAGACACTGATCCATCATAGCTAACATAATTGAAAATTAAATAACAAAATTTAAATGGCAAACATAACCAATAAAGGTAAATTTTCACCTCTTATACTTACTTTGTTATAGGGCTCCCATTACCCAACGTAATTACCATATCGCAATTTGAAAAAAAGAGGTCCAGGGTCTATACTTACTTGAATACTTACCTAAGCTAATAACTCAAGGGCCTTTATTTGTAGAGTCTCTCGTCAAGTACAGTAACTAATGCAAATGCAATGCAATTGTTGATTCTCTGCTTTGAATAGCTGGTAATCAACACCATGTGTAGCTGCATATTGTGATCAGACGGTCTTCCCAGCTTGCCCCAGCTTCCCGAGATGAACCTACACAAGAAGAGGGATGCTTTGGAGATCAAGGAACACTGATGTGGTGTCAGAAAAAAGCTCTCCAACGCTCAAGTAAGGTACTCGTTCAGCGAAGTTCAAGAGCAAAGTTAGGTGGAAAAGAACATGTTACCTTTAAGTGCAGTAAATACGCTCAATTTATAGGCCATTACTTGGACCGGGTGTCCTATCAAGTTGTGTCAAGTAGTAGGCGACAAGTGTCACGATCCCTGGATGGTTAGTTCTCCATCCGAGGGTTGATAGGAGGCCATGTATTGACCTATGGAAGCGAATAGCTGCCTGGATGCAGGCTACATCCGGCCATCCTGAGCACTCATTCTTCCTGAGGAGACAACATCTTGTGTCACGGCCAACGTGGGCCCTGGGGAGCACCTTGAAAGGAAGTGCCAATCAAGTGGGAGTTGTGGATTTGTCTATAAAGGCTTTTGGCCAAGCAGTGTGGTGGAAAACAGAGGTGGGTGTCTCCGGGAAAGCATGTCGAGTACATCCCTAATAGTAGCCCCCCAGTGCACCTAGCCGGTGCTCAGCCTGGTGTTCAAATAGACAAAATTAAGCCTATATGATTTTGGGCCACCTGTAAGAGTACCAATGTGATTTTATCACTCTTAGGTTTTGATTTATATTTACAATCTCATTTAATGTTTTTTAATCTGCTCTTATTTAAGAAGGCCTATATGTAGATTTTTCTCAATATTGTTCGCTGATATCTCCTCATCTCTAATGTGTAACTCATCTTCTTTAGTATTTAAATTTGGATATTAGTAAATGATATAGACTTATTAAAGAAATTACGTGTTAAAAACAAGAAAAAAATATTTAGACAAGCCCTTCTTAGATAAAAAATACAAATTAGCATAAAGAGAGAAAAAAAAAAAAAAACACGAGCATAGCACAACTTTGTAACAATAATCTAGGCTATCAAAATATTGACACTTCCACTTGGTAATCCAATTATTTTTAAAACAAGAGGAAAGAAGAAAAAAAAAATTACCTGTTTGTTTTAAGCTTTAAGTGGATTCTTTGGACTCAAATTATTAAATTGGATTTATATATGCGTTTGTTAGCATAAATATTCGAATCTCAATTTGAATTTCAATTAAATTTTGAGTATAAAACTCAAGTTTTAGCCCCTTCAATTTACAAGATATGAATCTAAATGCTACAGGACAATATTACTTTTTTTTTAGATTTTCTCTCTCATATACTTGAGGAAAAAACTATCATAATTTCTTCGTTCGACATCCGATTGAGGCGATTCTTCTTTCACAATCTTCATAACAAAGATAAGAATAATTCAAGATTGATATTCCTTTTTTTAATATCATGAACATTAAGATTTTGTTAAATTTATTAAAAAATTAAAAAAGTTTTTCACTATTTATCCAAATACAAATTTTAATTTTATTTCCTTTTCAGATTAACATTTTAACTGTATGTCCAAATATCAAATCGGATAACAATTCAAATCACACAACTCAAATTAAAATATTAAAATCAACACGATTCTAGCCCTCTACCAAACATGGCCTACGGAAACATGCTAAATACTCGTCGAGTGGCCTTCGCTTTGCTTAGACGTAACTGATACTTCCTCAAAAGAAAAATACAAATTAGCGCGAGATAAACAGTGAGTGACATCCTCAGAATTCCACAAATAATCCTAACGGAAACGTGATATTTATGTTGCTTGACTGCTTTGCTCGCTTTATGTTTGACAAAATCCTCGACACAGTTCCAGGCTTCTTCTGATTCCTTGGAATTTCTTTTTATTAGCAAATTTCGTGGGATACAAAGTGAATTTTCTGATTAGTTTCTGATTAGAGCGAGAAAGTTTTTGGGTGCGTCTCTTTACTCTTTCTTCGTGCACATGGATGATGAAAACGTCAAGCTCAACTCGCCGCGGTTAGTGTGTGTCTGTGTGTTTTTTGTGTTTTTCTTTGTTTTGTTTTGTTTTTGTTTTTGTTTTTTTAAGATCTTTTTGGGTCATTCTCTCTTACAGTCACATTTTAGTTTGAAAATCTTTTTGGGTAGTTAAGATTTCGTTGCACGAGTAAACTATCTCCAATCTGTTTGAGATTTATTACCGTCTGTGTTGATTGATGGGTTTTTACGTGTTTCCCGAATTGATAACAATAGTCCCAAAAAAAAAAAAAAAAAGATTCTGATATGATGAACTTGTGAAAATAAATAGGGGGTTTGAAAGCAAGTTGTGTTTTAGATTAAATTAAAGGGCATGTTGTGTTTTAGCTTTGGCTCAAGTTAATTTGAACAGGTCGTTATGAATTGAACAGCAAGTTTTTTTTTTTTTTTGGTTTTTGTTTTTGTTTTTTGTTTTTTAATCTCTCAAAGCAAGAATGTAAATAGTGATATTGAAAGACTGAAATTTGGGCAGCTCTTGTATTCGGAATTTTGTGGATATTCTGTTTTCTGGGTCCACATTGGTAGCAACTTTTAACTTTTGATTGTGTTAACAGTGTACTAAATCAGGTTGTCAAGGATTTATAATGAACGATCTCTGTGAAAATCTTGGGACTCCTCAGATGGATCTGCAAGGTGTTAACAACAAGGTCCAAGTTCCATTGACTGAAGAAGATCAAGTTTACATTGAGAAGATTAATGAGTTGCATGCTTACCTTGATTCGGTATGCAAATTTTGATCATCGCTTTAATTATAAACTATCTTAATTTCAGCAAAAGTGCTTGTCTTTAATCTGAATTTTTGAATCCAAAGTGAAACTTTTGAGCCTGCAAAAAACCAAAGTTCTGCAGTGTTTGCAAGCTATTAGAGCTTCCACAGGTGCCTTTTTTGTTTTCTTCTTGAAATTGGATCAAGGGTTCTCATAATCAGTCTGTTTTTGCACCAACTCTTACATCACTATAATATAGATCATAGATTTACCTTTCAGATACAAAGTACCAAGTTATTTCCTTTTCTTTGTTTTACAATGTATGGGATGTTGGAACTTAAACATTGTAGCATATGACATCTTTACATTGTAGCATACTTTTGCTTTACATTGTAACATATGAGAGCTTTACATTATAGCAATTGGAACTTAAGTGTTGAAACTTGGTTCCCATTAGTAGTAGTACCCAGTAAGCACGAAGGGATGATAGGATCTTAAGGGAACTAATTTGTTTACAAGGTTTTAGATGCCAAATAATTTGAATTTCCCTTTGGTTAAATACAACATATGCTAACTAGTAATTTGGTTTTATCTTCTAATGAATTAGCACCTAACAGTAACTTGGTATTTTAAATTGTACCTGTATCATTATTGTAATTATGGTTGTAGGCATGGCCTAGTGGTTAATGCACTAATGACTCCATCTTAAGGTCTAAAGTTCAAATCTGCCTACCCCAAGTTCAAAAAAAAAAAAAGTGTAAAGAAGAAGATCAAGTTTACATTAAGAAGATCAATCAGTTGCATGCTTTCCTGGACATGGTATGCAAATTTTTATATTTGGTTTAATTATAAATTATCTTAATTTCAACAAATGTGTTTGTCTTTCTCTAATGGCTTGAAGTAATCTGAAGTTTTGACTCCAAAGTGAAACTTCTGAGCCTGTAAAAAACGAAAGTTATGTAATATTTGCAAGCTATTAGAGCTTCCACAAGCGTCTTTTTTGTTTTTTGTTTTGTTTTGTTTTTTTTTTTTTTTTTGAAATTGGGTCGAGGGTTCTGATAATCAGTCTGTATTTGCACTAGTTCTTTCCTCAGTATGATACAAATTTATAGCTTTACCTTTCAGAGTAGGATCCAAAGTGCTTCATAGTTATTTCCTTTTCTTTGTTTTAGCTCCGTTAGTAGTGGTACCCAGCAGGCATGAAAGGATAATAGGATCTTAAGAAAATGAGTTATCTGATGGGAACCAATTTGTTTACCAAGTTTTAGATACCAAATAATGTGAATTTCCCTTTGGTTAAATACAACATATGCTGAGTAGTTTAATTGTCATATTGGCTAGATCCGAATAAATCAACTATTAAGTCACTTGGTATCCCTTTCAAACAAAGTCACTTGGTATCCCAAATTGGCAGACCACTTGGTAACCATATCATTGTTGTGAGTTCCAAGCATCGACTAGTGGTAAATCTACAAATGACTTCATCTTGAGGTACAAAGTTCAAATCTTTCCACCCCAAGTTCGAGGAAAAAAAAAAGTGCAAGGAAATTGTTGATAGCACTAATGACCTGGACATGGTAAAACAAACTATTAATTCATACACAAAGTGGCACCTAAATTTCTATGTAGTTCATTAGACTGTAAATAGATGGACAATTTTTTTGTTCAATCTGATGCTGTGTAAAAGTTAAAACCAAATGTGGGTGCTTCATGTCCTGATCATTCAGGTGAAGAAGATGGTGAAACCAGGTTGCTCAGAAGAATTATTGAAGATAGCTTTGAGCTATATGTCATCACTAGTTAAGACCCTCTCCTCTATGTCTTTAACTGAGAAACTCCATGCCTCGCTTTAATGAATTATAAACCTTTTATTATCATGTAATCATGTACTAGGAGTAACCACTAATAAGAAACTAATTGTTTGTTGAACAAGTGTATCTTATGCAGTTACTTCTAAGTATTTTCCGGTTGAGTAAATAGTCAACTAAACAAATACAAGCGATTGCCATGCATTATTCTCTGTCCCACGTTTTCATGACCCACATCCAAAGTTTGTATTAAAAACAGAAGGATCCTATAGTGTAGTGCTCAATTGGTAATTAGTCATTTGGATCCACTAGTAAATAACTAATTCTTCTTCCTCCATAGTTACCCACACAAGTTAATGCTTTAAAGCGGTTTCTGTTGTATATAAATGTAGACTTGAAACTTGATCTGTTATTTGCTATCTCAGCCAATTCTGCTGCTAACTTAGCGTGGGCATTCTCAATTAAAAATTATCAGGATGCTTCATCAAGACTGTTACTATAGTTCTTGCATCTCTATCCACATAAACTTGATGCCATCCTTCTGAACTGCTCCTGATTGCAGCCACAATCCCACTACAGTGATCAATTTTCTTGGACCAAATTTACAAATTTCTCCACAGTGCTCTTAAATTCTACTACAGTAGCTTCAACATTGGTTTTAGCATTATGGCTTGTTTTACCACCGTATGTCACATGGTTACCTTTTTTATTGGCCGACAAAAGCAGTGATGATGATCGCATATTTATCATGGTCTTTAATTCTAAACAGAACAAGCAGTAGAGAGGATTAAGAATATATTCCAAAAATCTATCAAGATCAGTGACTAAATTAAAGTTATTTTAGAAATTTAACAATTCTAAACGTTTGAAAAGGTGTAGTTGGGCCTAACCAAATTTAAGAAATAGATCAATTTTTTTCCGGAGTCACTAGGAACAAGAGAAATAATAAAACGTGAATTTAAAAACTTAAATAAACATATATAGTGAAACATCATTCTGGAAGCAATGTCATGGATCGCTGTTGCTTTTAACCAATCGCTTACTCATACATCATCTCCAAGGCTTTATAGCATCACATAAGGGATTTTTACAATAAAAGTTGAGAAACTAGTGGGTTTGATCACTGTTTGTCATATCACACACTAAGAAATAAAGTGGATCAAGAATACAATTGATAATATGAAAGATCAATTCATTGGTTGGTCTTTGAATTATCTCAAAACTTGCATTCAGTCTCTGGACTTTAGATTCACTAGGAATGGTTTCTGGACACCAAAAGAGTTGAATCAGTAGTACTCCGAATTGGTTTCCTGTCAAAGCTTTTACCGAGAGACGTACTATATTGATGGACTAACATCATGATTTTTCAAAAAGTAGGGGACCTTCTTGTTAAATCTGAAATTTGAGTTCTCAAATGCAACTTCTAAAGTCCAAGGCATGTGTGAACTAGGTTGGCACCTATCAAGTAAGAAGGAGCCATCCCACACCCAAAACAGAAAAAAAAAAAATCAAAATATATTTTAAAAAAAAGTAATGAAAGAGTCATAAGAAAAAAAAACTCGACCCAAAGGAACTAAAAATAACAAACTAAAGATTATGACCAGCTCTAAAGAGGAGCACTACGAAGTCTCTAAGAAGCTGACAACCTTGATTTTTAGAATCTTAAGAGACAGGGAATAACAGTCTAGAGGAAGGATGATGATATTGACATGCAAAGAAGCCAATATATCCACACCTTGATTGCCTTTCATAAAATATGAGAAACAATAATGCAAAAAAACTATGAGTTAGTTTCTTAATCTGTATATATATATATATATATATATATATATATATATATATGTCATGATATGTAATCTCTAATTGTTAGGGATTAGATGTATGTAATCACTGATTGTCAGGGATTGGACGTGTAGTGAGGGATTGGATGAGTGCTGTGTGGGATTGGATGAGCTGTATATTTGGTGTACATTTTTTTTAGATAGTTTCCTATTTTAGTGAGACAGTAATTGTGTATATAACTGATGTATATGTATTTTTTTTATTAAGAATGATTCAATAATCATATTTATCATTCTCAACATGGTATCAGAGCCAGGTTTCAACAGGTTCCGACATGATTGATTGGTTGGAAGGATTTTGGTTAGGAAGGGAGATATGGAGGAATCAGATGAACAAAGAGGTTCAAAGAATGATTTTCCAGGAATGAGCCTAGAGCTCTGATAAAACTGAAAATGAACAAGGACAAGCACATGTGGCCAATACTCATCCGAGCAGTGATGGAAATCCACAAAGTTCACTTTCTGAATTGAACAGAGAAGATATCAAAAGGTTGAAGAATTTTTTGGGATCACTTGAAAAATCCTCCATGGCAGGTACATGCTCATTAGCTTTTTCAGGTATTTCTTCCTCTTCTTGTATTTCTAATGTTTTGGATAAAGTTTCTCCAAACACATGGGTAATTGATTCTGGAGCCACCGACCACATGACATATTCCTCTAAAAAATTTATTACATATACCCCATGCTCTAGCCATAGGAAAATAACTGTTGCCAATGGATCCATCATTACTGTTGCGGGACAAGGAGATGTTTATATCAATAACAACCTAATACTCAAAAATGTCCTTCATGTTCTTAAACTTTTTACAAATTTGGTTTCAATTCAAAAACTCATTAAGGATTCTAATTGCAGTGTGACTTTTTACCCATCTCAATGCACATTTCAGGAACAGCGCACGAAGAGGATGATTGGACATGCTAGTGAAAGAGACGGTCTTTACTATCTGGAAGAACAAAGTGGAAGTACTAGAGTTGAGAGTTCCCATCCTTTATCATTTCTGTCTGAGTCAGTCATCTCTAATAAAGACAAAATCTGGCTGTATCATCATCGTTTGGGTCATCCGTCATTCGGTCTTCTAAAGTTTATGTTTCCTTCATTGTTCAAAGGGTCCTTAGTTGAAAGTTTTCATTGTAGTGATTGTGAACTTGCTAAACACAAACGTTCTTCTTTTCCAATAAGTAATACAAAAACTTTTGTTTCTTTTTCTCTCATTCATAGTGACATTTGGGGGCCGTCTACAGTTCCTAATGTTTCTGGTGCTAAGTGGTTTGTGTCATTTATTGATGATTGTATGCGTGTGACATGGATATATCTCATGAAAAATAAATCTGATGTTAGCACAATTTTTCCAAATTTTTACAACATGATCAAAACTCAATTTGATGTTGGAATTAAGAGATTTCGATCCGACAATACTAGGGACTACTTTAATCAACTTCTCTCTTCATTTTTCCAAAAACAAGGAATCATTCATGAATCCTCTTGTGTTGATTTCAAATGTCCAATGGAAATTCTCACAAAATTCTTCCCAACCTTCAATGTCTCAAATAATCTTACTCCAAGGGTTTTCGGTTGTGTTGCTTTTGTTCATGTCCATTCGCAAAATAGGGGAAAACTTGATCCATGTGCCCTTACGTGTGTTTTTGTTGGCTATTCTTCCACTCAAAAAGGGTACAAATGTTTCCATCCACCAACAAGGAGGTTCTTTATCTCTGTCGATGTTACATTTGTCGAAACATAGTCATATTTTCAAAATTCCTATCTTCAAGGGGAGAAATTGAGTGAAGATAGGGAAATCAAGACACTACACAACCACTACAGGTCTATTCCCGGAAGCGAATACCGAACTCTAGACCTGAGCATTTTCAATCGCCTGTTCGAGCTGCAGTTCAAACACCTGAGATAACCCTTGGATCTACTGAGACCACCACACAGTCACTTAT
>CAMOHE010049285.1:25094-65656 GCA_946598075.1 Artocarpus hirsutus
ATGAAAGAACGGTCATCTCCTTGCTATCACAAGAGCATCCTTGTTTCACAACAATGTTCCTAAATAGTTTTGGGGAGAAGCCGTCCTAACTGCTGCCCTTCTCATAAATAGACTACCAACAAAAGTCCTTGATTTCAAAAGTCCAATGGAAATTCTCACAAAATTCTTCCCATTCTTCAATGTCTCAAATAATCTTACTCCAAGGGTTTTCGGTTGTGTTGCTTTTGTTCATGTCCATTCGCAAAATAGCGGAAAACTTTATCCACGTGCCCTTAGGTGTGTTTTTGTTGGCTATTCTTCCACTCAAAAAGGGTCTACAAACATTGAGTCAACATCGGCACCTGTCTTGTCATCTGTTCAGCCCAGTTTCAATTCTATCGAGTCAGCACCAATGGTCAACTCTCCTATTTGTTCACCCAGGTCACATGGAATGATAAAGGAAAAGGGAAATCAAGACACTACACAACCACTACAAGTCTATTCCAGGAAGCGAATACCGAACTCTAGACCTGAGCATTTTCAATCGCCTGTTCGAGCTGCAGTTCAAACACCTGAGATAACCCTTGGATCTACTGAGACCACCACACAGTCACTTATCTCTGAGGAACCAGCCAATAAAACCACCGAGCCAAATGACTATGACATACCCATTGCACTTAGAAAAGGAACGAGAACCTTCACAAAACATCCATTATACCTATTCATGTCCTACCAAAACTTGTCCCGAAGTCATAGAGCCTTACTTAACAATCTACATTCAATTCCCATTCCTAGAAACTTATCTGAAGCGCTAGGAAATGAGAAGTGGGAGAATGCTATGAAAGTGGAAATGGAAGCTCTTGAGCGGAATAAGACTTGGGACTTAGTCAAGATGCCAGAAGGAAAGAAGTTGGTTGGGTGCAGATGGGTGTTCACAATAAAATACAAGTCAGATGGTTCAGTGGAGAGATACAAGGCAAGATTGGTTGCAAAGGGCTATACTCAAACCTATGGTATAGACAACCTAGAGACATTTGCTCCAGTTGCAAAAATGAATACGGTTCGGGTCCTCTTGTCATTAGCTGCTAATTTTGGATGGAGCTTACAGCAGTTCGACGTGAAAAATGCCTTCTTACATGGTGATCTCAAAGAGGAAATTTACATGGAAGTTCCCCTAGGATTTGAATCAAAAGACGGGTTGGTGTGCAAGTTGAAGGCCTTATATGGACTCAAACAGTCACCGAGGGCCTGGTTTGGAAGGTTTGCAAAAGTGATGCTTGCAATGGGTTACAAGCAAAGTCAAGGAGATCATACTCTGTTTGTGAAGCACTCAAAGTCAGGGGGAGTAACTGCATTATTAGTATATGTTGATGATATCATAGTAATAGGTGATGATGTTGAAGGGATGCAAAAGTTAAAGCAATGCTTGGAGAAAGAGTTTGACATTAAAGAACTCGCAAAATTGAAATATTTTCTGGGTATTGAGGTGGCTCATTCAAAGCAGGGAATTTTTATTTCACAACAGAAATATGTGTTAGATTTGTTGAAAGAAATTGGAAAGTTAGGGTGTAAGCCAGTTGATACACCAATTGAATTCAATCATGGGTTGTGTGAGGCTCCAGATGACAGTTGTGGATAGAAATTCCTATCAAAGACTTGTGGGGAAGTTGATTTACTTGGCACATACAAGACCTGATATTGCCTTTGCCGTGAATATTGTTAGTCAGCTTATGCATAATCCTAAGGAAATGCATCTCAAGGCTGTGCATAGGATCCTACAATATCTGAAGGGAACTCCTGGGAGAGGAATCTTGTTCAAAAAGGGAGGAAGCATGACGTTGGAGGCCTATACTGATGTTGACTATGCAGGTTCTCTAATCGACAGGAGGTCAACCTCAGGTTATTGCACGTTTCTAGGAGGCAATCTTGTGACATGGAGGAGTAAAAAACAAAGTGTGGTGGCAAGGTCAAGTGCAGAGTCCGAGTTCAGGTCAATGGCACTTGGGATATGTGAGCTATTGTGGTTGAAAATACTATTGGAAGACTTGCATGTTAAGTGGGAAGGTCCTATGAGGTTATATTGTGATAACAAATCAGCCATTAGTATCGCCCATAATCCGGTTCAACACGATCGAACGAAGCATATCGAAGTGGACAGACACTTTATAAAGGAGAAATTGGATAGCGGCCTAATTTGCACACCATTCATCTCAACTAAAGATCAATTGGCTGATATGCTTACAAAGGGACAATCGAGTACTGTTTTTAAATGCATTATCGGCAAGCTTGGAATGGAGGATATCCATTTACCAGCTTGAGGGGGAGTGTCATGATATGTAATCACTGATTGTCAGGGAGTGTCATGATATGTAATCTCTAATTGTTAGGGATTAGATGTATGTAATCACTGATTGTCAGGGATTGGACGTGCAGTGAGGGATTGGATGAGTGCTATGAGGGATTGGATGAGCTGTACATTTGGTGAGACAGTAATTGTGTATATAACTAATGTATATGTATTTTTTCATTAAGAATGAATCAATAATCAGATTTATCATTCTCAACAGAAACAAAAATAGAAGAAGGTGATAGAACAAGAAAAAGGATTGAACGACAAATAAAGAGAGGAGTTAGTAGATTTCATACAATCGTCAAGCCTCAATGCAATTATCTTGAAACCTCTTCCTTTGGTGCAAAGCAGCAATCATTAACTAGCAGACTTATCAAAGACAAAAACAGGAAACTTTGGCAAACTAAGGAAACTTATAAATACCCAATTAATGATGATAACATTGATTCTCACAACCCATTTGATATACGTAGGCCCAATCTAGACGACTCTAATGTTTATGGCATCTAATTTACGGTGAGCGTTAATTTGTTGAGTGTGTTTAGCTTTTGGTTGATGATAAACGAGCTTCTTCCTTCATATTATGCTTAGATTTCTTATGTATGTTTAGTTTGATCATTGTCGAATATTTTTAGGTCTTTAATCAGTGGATTTGTGTTTTTTCTATTTTTCTTTTTTCAAGAAACTATTTAGGTTATTTTACTTGAGTATTGAGATTACTCCTTAAATAGTTTTCTTCCACTTTTCTAGACTTTCTATTGTGCTTGCTCTTGATAGGTGTCGCCATTCAGAACATTGACAATAGCCTTGATGTAATTTTCTATCTAGAACATTGCTCCTAAAATTTTTGTTCTTACCATAGTATATTATGGGAGAAGCTCAATGGTGGGGAACGTTTTTATTCCCCACCTGTGGAGGAGAATCCAATGATAGTGTGTGGCCTTTAAATTAAATCAATGGTTAGAAAAAGGGAATACCAAATTAAATTTCCACATGTGATTCAATACTTAGTTAAAAATTTATTAAAGAAAAAGTGAAAAGGCCCATTGCTGCAAAGGGAAAAAGAACATAGGAAGATAATTTGGTTTAAATTGAATCAAATTGAAAAAGAACAAAACCAATTGATGATACAAATTTAAGAATGATTTAATTTCCTTAAATTATGCTTTTGTTTTCTATTGAATCAAATCGAAAAAGAAAGCAAATTGAAGAGAATGATGTGAATCTCTCTCTTCAATTCACATATTCAACTCTCCCTCCGGATGTGTAGAAGAAAAACTTTTGGGGAGGAAGAAGGAAAACTTATGCGTATTCTAAAGATGGAAATTATTTACTCTCAAAGCCCAACATGAACCATAATTTTGAACACAACAACCGTTTGTACTCATCTAATTCTAACTAGATGAAATTAAAGAGGAAATACATGTTATCTTTCAACAATACAAAAATTCATTATTTTATAAATAATCAAGATTTTATTTTTTTTCCCCTTTTTTTTTTCAATGAAGGTAAATCTCCTTTCCCCTTGGAAACAAAACAATGGAAAGGAGGGAGAAGTATTGCTTATGGAGTGTGCCAGAAATGATGATGACAGTGGTCGTTACCTTTCTAGTGACAGGCGTCTTGAGATTTGGAGAGCTCGATGACCATCTTGGTGGTGGGCTAGAGGTTCTCTATGCGGTTGATGGGTGCTATCGTAGGTGATGACAACCTTGTCGTTGGTGGCGGAGAGTGCATCCCCCTTGGGACTGAGTTTGGTGTGGACGGTGTTGGTGATGGAGCAAGTGGCAACAACGTTGGCATGGTGAATATCCTCCTTGCATTGTTGTCGACAGGACTTGATCTTGGAGGAGGATCGGGCTTAGGGACTGCCGCCATGGATGAGGAGCAGGAAAGAAGAAACAAGAATTTGGTAAAGAAGACAAAGGATTTGGTTTCAGTTTAGAATTGGACCATAGCTAGAGAGGAGTTTGGTGCTTTGATCTTATCTTTTCAAATATGAGCTCATTTTTTCTATATCATTTGATGAAAATCTAATGGCTCAAAAAACATTATCCACCACAACCTTTCCAATATTTTGGAGGTGTATGGTGATTACTTTGTTTTGGATGATTGGATGGAGAGACATACAAGAAATTTAGAAGATTAGAAAATGGAGGTGAAGGACTTGTTTATGAAGGCAATTTTATTTATTTATTTATTTTTTGGGACGTGAATGGATAAAACTTTTAAAGCTTTTCCTTTTTCCCTCATAATTTTAAGCGGAGGGACATGATTTGTCACTAGAATCCATGTTTTTTTTGCCAGATTTTTGTTATTGCTTTGTTCGTGGTTGATGTACCCTTTCTTTTTGGTTTCAGTTCTTTCTTATTATTTTCCTTCCAAACGATACCTTATCTTTTTATCTTTATGTTTTTTATGCTTAATATATTTAGTTTGATTTGTGTCTGTCTTAATTTTGTCCTTTATTCAAGTAGTTTTTTAGTCGCCAAATTGCCCGAGGCCTACGCTTTTTTAAATCCAAAAAAATTGCAGGCCTTGTTTAAACACACACACACACACACAAAGGGAATTGGCCCTTGTCTCACCATATTAGTTACGTGTGTTGCGTCAAAGTATCTTTCCATATTTGTTACATTGTGCCAACAGTCACACATCAACACCTTAGCCTAAGGACTATCGGGTTGCTTTTACTTTTATTTTTAAGTAGTAGAAGAAGAGAAGCATATGTGAAGACATTTTAATTATTGTTTTGTTAATGCATGGAGCTTTTAAAACTATTTGGTTCATTACTAAAATGTTAAACATGTAAATAAAAAAGTTTTATATGGCTTTTCATAAGCTCCTTTTTCCATAAGCCCCAAGGAGTTTGTTTGTTCCAAAAGATCTTACAAAAGCTAAAAGCCCATTGAATGTGTCCATTGAAATAGTTTCAAAAGAAACAACGGACTAAATAAGCCAAAAGCATATTTTTGAGTCGATCCAAACAAGCACTGAGTTGATGTACTCGTCCCTGGTGACGTTGCCTCTAGCATGCAGGTGAAGCCACCCTATTGTTCCCTTTAATCGCCATTTATTTGCCATGTTGTTTCCATTCTTGCCTTATTTTGAATGTAGGCCATTTACTAGGATGTTTTCAGCGTGATCACTAATGGTGTGAGACATTGGGTATAAAGAAAGCTATTATGTATTCGGCGGAAGATGGCATTTCAAATCTCAAGCTTCCGAATACTTACATTTTTAAGCAAATAATTTTCAGATACAAAACCAGGTTCTTGGATTTGTGGTGGTAATTGGAACAATGACCTCTGGGGAGGAGATTTGCCAATGGCTTCTTGGATTGATCATATTACGCCTAATAATCCTGTAAGTTATATGGTACTAGTTTTTTGAAAATTTTGATATGCTTAATTTTATACATCATTTCCATACCCTTTAATCGTTACTTCTTACTTGTTTCTCTTGTTTTTTAATTTATATTTTTTTTTTACTTTGTTTAATTTAAATAAGAAATAGATAATTCCACCAAAAAATGATCAAAAAGAGGCCAAAATAGATATTGTGAGTGTGTTTGGGAAATTAGTTTGAATTATATAGTTGGAACCAATTTATTGTAGCATGTGAAAGCTTTATATTGTAGCCTACTTTTGCTATACACTATAGCATGTGAGCTTTACATTGTATCTGTTAGAACTATGTAGTTGGAACGATGTCACTAAATGAAGCAGAATTCATTAAGCTTTGAAGGAGCTTGTTGAATTAGACACAATCGAGACTAATTTGGACGTTTTGGTGCAAATCAAGTGTCTTAGAATTCAAGAGATCTTCAATGTCAAACTTTCTACTTAGAGTGGAACTGAAAAAAAAAAAAAATAGAGGAAATATGTCCTTGCTATTGCTGTGCTTCAACAAAAGAGTATATGCCTACTTATTGATCGTGTTGACGTGAGCAATGAATGGAAGTTAAAAGAATAATTCAAACAGAAACAAAATAGGAAACAACTTTTCATTCTTTCTAAAAAAAAAATTGGTTGCGGGGATAAGAGAGATTTTTGCTTGGGTTCATGAATATTATTCACACTAGCCTCCTAGTTTCTCAAAATATGTTATTTTGTAGGTATGGTTATCAAGAATGGATGGCCATATGGGCTTGGCAAATACAGTGGCACTAAAGGTGGCTGGGATTACTAACAAATCAGAAGATCCAAAAGGCGGAATCATTATGAGAACTGCCTTTGGAGGTAATATTTGACTTCATATACATCTTAAGTGTCTATTGTTGCCTAAAATAGCAGATGTTCTCAAAACCACCATTTAAGTGCCATCCAGTATTTGGATAATACAAATTACAGTTGACTTGGAATATCTTCTTAGCTATGCTTTCTTCGATATCTAGTTATGCAATTGTAGCTCTAATTTTTTTATGGTATTCATAGGTTGCAAATAATTTTTTCCTTAACACAAAAGATTCCTTAAAATATGATCCAGATTTTGTGAAATTATTTAGGTTTAGTTACTTTATGGGTTGTAATGTTGAATAATTGGAATGGAACAAGGGGAAAATAGCAATTCAAAATTTCACTTTCTCATATATGGCTTTATCAAGAAAGTAAGAAAGACTTGGAATTATGCTATTTTTGGTTTGTGTTGGTCAATCTACTTAGAATGAAATACAAGGATTTCTAAGATTTGGTTCGTTAGGAAAGTGAACTATGGGAGAGAGTGAATTTTTGGGTTGTTATTTGGTTGTCTGAAAATAAAGATTTTTTGCAAATTCAATGTGCAGTTTTGGTTAGAGAGTTTAATCTTCTTATGTATGATTTTTATAATTTTTTTTAAACTTTTGATTTAGTTGGACACCTCATCCTTTGTCGGAGTTTTCTATACCTCATGATTTTCTAAGGAAGTGTTTTTTTTTATAGAAAATAAGAGCACTGGGAATTTTGTATATTATATTACCGATAACGAGTACAAACTTGAATACATACACCAGGGAATAGCTATCCTAGAAAAGTTTGACTAATTGCTAAATCCCTGCAAATCAAAATTCTACCAGTTGCCTATTTAAATCATTCCTATTTTGGAATTAGGAAACAATCCTAATAGTTGTACATAGAAAATATGTGATTATAGAAATCCTAAATTTCCAACACTTTTCCTCAACTTGGAATGTACACGTTGATCAATCCCAGCTTGTTGACAATGAATTGAAATGAGGGTTTTGGTTGTCCCTTGGTGAGAATATCTGCAAGCTGGCTACCAGTAGGACAAACAAAGTACAAATTAGCCTATTGCCAAGTTTTTTTTTGTTTTTTGTTTTTTGTTTTGTTTTGTTTTGTTTTGTTTTTTTAAGAAGTGGAGCTACTTTATTAAGCAAAAACAAAAAGGAATCCAAGGGAAAACAAAAGGGGATGAGAAGTCCATCGGACCAAGAAACAAAAACAGAAGCCATGAACAGCTAAAACAAAAGCCTTGAGCTTTTGATCAATATAAAATCAGATCCCAGCCCCCTAAACAGATCAGAAAATGGAAACATTACAAAGCCTTTAGTTTGAGAAATCCAGAGAGCTACCCAATATTTAATTCTATCCAACACATCACAAATATCTCCTATAGTCAAGTTTTTCTTGATGAAATGCCTGTCTACTTCAACGTGTTGTGTTTGATCATGTTGAACAGGGTTGTAAGAAATGCTTATAGGTGATTTATTGTCACAGTATAATTTCATTGGTCTATCCCTTTTGATCTTTAGATCCTCACGACTGATTTTTGTCCATAACAGCACACAAATTTCTAGTGCCATCACACTGAATTTTGCCTTTATGCAAGGCCACAACTTGTTTCTTCTCCACGTTATTAATTTTCCTCCAACTATGGTACAATACCCTAACATAGATCTTCTATCTGTGAAAGAACCTACCTGATTAGCCTCCGTATAAGCTTCCCCATTCATGTTCGAGCCTTGTTTGAAGAATAGTCCTGTCCTTTGTTCAGATTTGAGGTAGTGCAAGATCCTATACATGGCCCGCAGGTGTAATTTTTTCGAATATTGCATGAACTAACTTATCATACTCACCACGTAGGCTATATCAGGTCTAGTGTGAGATAGGCAAATTAGTTTTCCAACTTTTTTTTTTTTTTTGAAATCTATGCTTATCCACCACGACATCATCTTCCTGATCACAAAATTTGTAGTTTGGATCAATCGGTGTGCATGCTGGTTTGCTTCCGAGGATGCTTGTTTCCTTAAATAGATCCATGATGTATTTTTTGTTGAGACACGAAAATGCCATCAACTAACTATGCAACTTCTATTTAAAAAAAATATTTTAATTTTCCTAGTTCTTTTATTTCAAACTCAGCGGCTAACTGCTTCTTGAGTCTCTGTTTCTTCTAGGTCATTTCCTTGTGCAAGGATATCATTGACATAGACTAGTAAGGGTGTTACTCCCCCTGAATTTGTGTCTGATGAATATGGAAGATCTCCTTGGCTCTGTTTGTACTTCATTTCATTCATCACCTCTACAAGCTTGCCAAACCATGCCCATGGGGATTGTTTCAATCCATACGGGGCTTTCTTCAACCTGCACACTCGATTAATTTATAAAAAATTGTAAAATCCTGGTGGTGGATCCATGTACACCTGTTCTTTGCGCTCACCTTGTAAAGATGCATTCTCTACATCATATTGCTGCAAACACCATGGTTACCTGCTAAAGATAGTAAAATTCTTGCAACTAGTGCAAAGGTTTCTTGGTAGTCCAATCCATGGGTCTATGTGTATCTTTTTGTCACTTATCTAGCCTTGTATCTTTCCAAAGCTCCTTCAGCCCTATACTTTACGGTAAATGTCCACTTACACCCAACTATTTTTTTCCTTTGAGTAACTCGACAACGTCCCACGTTTGGTTTTCCTTAGGGCCTCCATTTCTTCTTTCATGGTTGTTTTCAAGTTGTCATTTCCTAGTGCCTCACTCAGTTTGTGGACTTTCAATGGTGTGTTGTTTTTTTTTTTTAATTTTTAATTTTTAATTTTTTAAATAAAAGATGAAGTCAATGGTGTTTAGTTGTGAAAAAAAAGGCTTGGCGATTCTTGGAGAATCAGTCAAAGGTCACATTTTGGCTTATGGGGTAATGGGTACAACTCCTAACTCCTTTTCTAGTGCCAATAAGCTGGTCTTGGTCCTAAATCATAGGTTCTAATGAGATGGAAATCTCATTAGGTGGTCTTGGTTCAGATTCCTGAGCCTGCACAGGAGCTGGAGCAGGCTGTATCTTTCATTTATAAATCTGAAGTGGTTGGCCAGTGGTAGGGTTTTCATTTTTATTTACTGAACTAGTTTGGTATAGGATTGGACCTGGAGCAGAGTGATCAGAATTTTCAGGAAGAAATTGGGCTGTGGAATCAGCTTTTTCATTTTTTTTTGTTTTCTGATGGAAAACGTATGGAAAATTTAAGTAAAAAGTCCTTATCTTCCTGTAATAAAGTCTCCCCATGATGATTTTCTTTTAATCCTTCCAGTCGGTCCATTCCTTGAGGTTTGCTGTGAAGGTTCTGGCAAGTATCTTTAGTGTGCCACGGTTTTTGCGGTAAGTGCACCAGACACCCTCTCTTTTTCTAGCCATTGCTTCTGAGTTGTCAGCCATGCTATTCAGGGCGTCTTCTTTGATGGTTTCATTTGCGTTTATAACTACCATAGCGGAGTCTTCTGTGGTTTGTGCATCAATCAGCACAGTCCTCCCTTCTTCCCCTCAGATCAGGGAGAATACTTCAGCTAGTGGAGGCAAAACTTTCTTGCCTTTGATTTGGACTCTTACTTGATCGAAGTTCACATTCAATCCTACAAGAACGCCAAAAGTTCTTTCCCTTCCCAAATAGTTTTGCAGGGTTGCGACGTCATCACCCTATTTCATTTTGATATCTTGATAGTAATCCAATTCCAGCCATAACCTTCTCATAGGATTGTAATTCTCAATAACAGACAGATTACCTTGTTTAGTGGCTGAAACCTTTGTTTTGGATCTCATAGATCAATGCAGCATCTTTCACCTTCGAATATGTTTGTTGCACTGCTTCCCAGATCTCTTTGGTCGTTGTCAAAAACATGTATGGTCTGCTTTTTTTTGGCACCATTGCATTCCAGAGCAAGTTCATGATCATTGCATCCTCCTCATCCTAAACATTCAATTTTGGGTCCTCAATGCTTGGAGGCTTGGTGAGTAGGAAACTGGTTTTTCCCCTTTCCCTTTGGAAACGTTTTCATGATTGTGAACGCTTTAGGTAGTTCTCCCCATTCAGGTGATCCGAGGACTGTAGGTTTTGCAATTCCCCAATGGTTTGGGACCATGGGTGGCTAATTTCAGAGTTGGAGTACTGGTTTTTGGGGTTGGAGCGACTGTAGATGTTTATGACATTCTATGGCTTGAAGAAAGAGATTATGGGTAACCTATTCGATAGAAAGTCTGTAATAGAATAAGAATTCCTCTGTTCAAAAAAAAAAAAAGAGAATTCCTTGGCTTTCTCATACACATTCTGATACCATCAAGAGAATATGAGCAGTGGGAATTCTGTATATGATATAATTGAATAACGAGTACAAGGCTAAATATATACACAAAGGAATAGCTATCATAGTAAAGTTTGACTAATTGCTAAAGATCTACAAACCAGTTTTCTGCTAATTGCCTATTTACTTCATTCCTATTTCAGAGTCTGGGAAACAATCCTAACAGCTGTACCCAGAAATTATGGGATTAGAGAAATTTTGAATTTCCAACACTAATCGTTTGGTAGCACATATATTTCCAACTGCCTATTTTAGTTTCTTTTACCCTTGCATTTGCGTATTCATGTGAAATAATGTGGTTATAACTTCTTTTTTGTTATCATTATGCAGCACCTGCTGGATTACTGATTGATTCTGCAATGAAACTTGTTCTCACATTTATTCCGGAGCTATCTGTAGATGAACGAAGGGAAGCTTTTCAAAGAGCCAGCAATCATGCCTTGATGAGGGGCGTTACAACAGTTGTTGACCTTGGGAGATATTCGCCTGGGTCCTCTGTGGAGCTTCCGTGGGAAGATTTTTCAGGTTTCTTTGAAAATTGCATGAGGCAACAATGCCACTTCCATTGTTCGAAGTCATATCTTGTTTATCAGATATTACCTGACTATAGGAAACAATTCAGTGTTATCATTTACCACAGTGATGGTTGGATCGAATTTGTGGTGGATGGTATTTGAGTTGCCATTTTAACAAATAAAATGGAATTAAAATCATGGGTGTAATAGTTTCCCTTCAACAACCAACGGCCTTTTGTAACTTTACTTCATCTACAAGTTTCATGAGATAGTAAAATAAATATTTATGTGTATTCTTTAACTTATCAGCTACTAATTTTACTAAAGAAAAAAAAAAACCTTTTAACTTTTTGTGTCTTTTAGTTACATCAGCCAGAATATCAAATAAATTTACATATACATAGAGACGCACACAAAGACAAACACATACCCATCACATTACTTCATCCAATATTAAATGCATTTATTTCAGCTATTTCATGCATTTTTCTCCAATGCTTTTCCAGTTTTGAATTTCCTTGTTGCAGTTCACTTATAATGACTTTTAAGCCTTCTTTTACCTCATTTTAAAATGTACTTACTTACATGATTTCTACAGATGTTTATCAATGGGCTGATTCTTCAGGGAAGATGAGAATAAGAGTGTGCTTATTTTTTCCGTTAGAGACTTGGTCACGTTTACTGGTGCGTTGTACAATGCAGTTTCATTTCCATAACTTTTACCTTATTAAAATCTCTTCCTCTACTTTGCTTGTGCTTGTATATGTATATGTATATATCTATTTTTTTCCATTAATGAATCATTGTTTCTGTTAAACTTTTAGCTTATTATTTGTTTCTTATTCTTCTTATTGTCTGAAATAGTAACAATGGTTTGAACATTGGAAGATGTTTACATGTCTTTCACACTTATTGACAACTTCATTAGTTCATGGAGGAAAATTTAATGTTTTTCATCCAATATTGGTTAAAATATTTTTTACTGTTAATTAAGTCAATGCCTCTCTGTGTGTCTCCATTTCTTTTAATATTTTTTAAGCTGCAACAAAAGACTTTGATATTGCGTCTTTAAAAATAAATAAATAAAAATAATTTTTTTGGTAGTACGAGAGAAAAATGATTCACCACCCTTTCCTTATTTGATTTGCAGGGGTGCCAAAAATTGTTTAATATGAGCATGTATCTTGGGTTTTATTTTTTGGCCTATTTTACTCTTTATTAGCTTTCTTAAAGTTTTAGTATTCCTACACTTTTGCTCGTAATCTTGTATTGTCACTTTTTATGGTTTTTATTCCGTTTGGTCTATTTATAATTTAATCTTTATCGGCTTTCATAAAGCTTCAAGTTTCCTACACTTTTGCTCATAAACTTGCATTTGTCACTTTTTAGGATGTTGTCAATAAAGTGGGTCGTGCTGTGAGCCAATGGATATACTTGGGTGGTGTCAAAGCTTTTGCTGATGGGTCTTTAGGTTCTAATAGCGCATTGTTTTATGAGGTAAGCACAATAGCTTGGCATTCACTTCCTTTAATTTCTACATCAGCGTGTTTTAGTTTAAGTATTTCTTGTGTGATAAGGAATTGTAAGGCCAGTACCAAATAGTAAAGCCTTACATTAATAACACATACGCACACATATTTCACCAATTAATAAACTTTTTATTGTTAGTGAGCCAGCCAGTTTCACTTCTTTTGTTTAGTTAGTCCCACTCCTGATTGCTGCTTGATATAATTCCTTTTATTATCATTATTGTTGAAATTTAAATGAAATGATTCTGTATTTTTTTTTTTTCTTAAATGAAAAATTGCTGCTGTATTAGTAGTTGTTGTTGTTGTTGTGAAGGTTTAAGAAGAGAAGACTGAATTTCTTATCATTTCAGTGAATAAAATGTACAACATATAAAGGGGAGCAAGGCCACAAATCAGCCATTGAATCCCTTTGATTCTAGGAATAAAATACAGCTTGAGGAAATCTGGAAATTTCCTTATTGTCCAAAAAAGGAAACAAATAAAACAGAAACTAATCTAACCCTTAGAAATCAAAAATAATTCCTAGGTCAAATTTCCCTAACTATTTGGCACTCTCCCTCAAGTTGGTGCGTAGATGTCTATCATGCCCAACTTCTTGATGAGAAACTCGTAGTTAGGTCCAAATAGTCCCCTGGTAAGAATATCAGCTATCTGTTGTGAAGTTAGAACAAACAGCATACAAATTGTTTTTGTTTCCAGTTTCTCCTTTGTAAAGTTCTAGTCGATCTTGACATGTTACATTCTGTCGTGTTGAACTAGTTTGTTTGCAATACTGATAGCCGCTTTCTTGTCGCAGTACAACTTCATAGGCATAGTCAAAGGCCTCTTTATTTCCTCCAAAACTTGTTTTAGCCACATCATCTCACAAGTCCCATTAGCCATTGATTTGTATTCTGCTTCCGCGCTGCTCCTACCAACCACATTTTGCTTATTGTTCCTCCAGGTCACTAGGTTTCTCCACACAAACATACAATAACCTGAGATTGATTTTCTCTTGGTTATGGAACCCCAATCTACGTCAGTATATGCTTCAATATTCCGTTGTTCATTTTTCTTGAAGAATAGACCTTTTCCTTATGGCTTCAAGGTGTTCTTCATGAGGGTAGTGCATGAATTGACTTGCAAGTCTTATAGCAAATGCAAAATCAGGACACATGTGTGACAGGTAGATTAGCTTCCCAAATGGCTTTTGGTACTGAGTAGTGTCCACTGGATCACCCTTTCCTTCTCCAAGCTTCTAATTCGGATCAATTAGAGTCTTTGAGGGCGACAACCACTCATTCCTGTTTCATGGAGTAGGTCAATAACATACTTCCTTTGTGACATGAAGATTCCTTTCTTAGATCGAGCTACCTTCAATCCAAGAAAATATTTCAATGATCCCAAAGTCTTTAATTTCAAAATCTGAAGCAATGCTCCTTTTCAACCACTCCATTTAAGCCCGGTCAGAACAATGTCGTCCACATAGGCTAGGAGAATCGCTGTTTTCCCATCTGTTGAATGCCTTGTGAAACACCGTGTGATCAGTTTATCCTTGAATGTACCCTTGACCTTTTACAAAGCGACTAAACTTCTTGAACCAGGCTCTAGGTGATTGCTTTAATCCATAAAGAGACTTGTTCAACCTGCAGACCTTCGATTCGTACTTCATTTCAAAACCTAGTGCTGGATCCATATAAACTTCCTCTTCCAGGTCTCCATTAAGAATTGCATTCGTTACGTCTAATTGATGAAGGGGCCAGTCAAGATTGGTTGCAATTGATAGGAGTATTTTCAATGTATTTAGTTTTGCCATTTGGTGCAAAGGTTTGTTGGTAGTCAATACTGTATGTTTGAGTAACCCTTTGGCGACCAGGTGAGCCTTGTATCGTTTAAGTGATCCGTCAGACTTGTACTTAGTTGTGAACACCCTTTCGCACCCCACTGTCTTTTTTCCTCTTGGTAGGTCCATTACTTCCGATGTTTCATTGTTTTCAAGGGCCCTCATCTCTTCAAGAATAGCCTTCTTCTACTCAAGAACCTGCAAAGCATCTTGTAGTCTTTGGAATCTCCACACAAGACAGCTGTGAAGTAAAGGCAAAGAAAGAGGGTGACAGATTTTTGTAAGAGACAAAGTTTGACATGGGATATTTAGTACAAGTTCTAATGTCCTTACGGCTAGCAATGGGAATATGAAGATATAGAAACTTAGGCACAAATGGAATTGACTCGGAATTGGAATTGTGTGGACTGACTTGAATAGGTTTGGTATGAGAGTTACTTGGGAGTTCAATAGAGTTTTGATCAGCCTTCAATTTAGATTCTTGACACTACTGAGAAGCATCGGTCTCTTTGTGTTGAATTTGTTTTGTCCGTGAGTAAACAAGAAGTTCCTTGGTTCGTGTTGTAATCCCATCGCTAGTTCTAGACTTTTTTGTAGATTCAGGACTTGGGTTTTTATTAGTTAAAACATAAAAATCTTCATTTATGAAAAAATTTAGTCCATCGTTTTAAATGTTTATGGGTATTTGAAGGAAATCTAGATTTAGACCTGAATCTTCACTATGTGTTTGAAGGAAATCTAGACTTGGACCCGAATCTTCATTGTGTGTCTCCCCCTGAAGATGAGTTTGAAAAAATGTTTTGGACTTAAAAAAGGTGACATCCATGGTGACAAACATTTTTTCAAGCTAGGATCATTAGCATTTGTATCCTTTATGGGTTGAAGTATAGCCTACAAAGACACACTTCCTTGCTCGTGGATCTGACTTACCACGATTGTGATCATGTATATGAACAAATGCACTACACCTGAACACTTTTAATGGCAAATTAGAGGACATCTTAGATACGGAAAAATGTTGTTGGAAAACATTTAGAGGTGTCTGAAATTTAAGAAATTTTGTAGGCATTTGATTTATAAGGTATGTAGCTATAAGAATGGCTTCACCCCAAAAGTACTTAGGAACCTTATTTGTAATCAACAATGCCCTAGCAACCCCTAAAAGATGTTTGTTTTTCCATTCTGCTACCCCATAGTGTTGTGGTGTGTCATTGAAAGAGCCTTGATGTATCATCCCTTTTTCCAAGAAAAAATTTGTAGAATTTTTTAAAAATATTCCTTGCCATTATCACTTCTAAATATTTTTATTTTTTTTCTTGAAATTGTTTTTCTACCATGTCAAAAAATTTTTTAAAAACATGTTCCACTTCAGATTTTTCTTTTGACAAGTGTACCCAACTTACTCTTGTGTGATCATCAATAAAGCTAACAACCATTTTTCCTCGAAGTTGTTGACACCCTTAATGGTCCCCATACATTATTGTGAATTAATTGCAAAGGTTTTGATGCTTGGTATGGTTTTGGGGGAAAAACTAAGCGATGATGTTTTGCAAGCTCATAGATTTCACACGGAAATGAAGATGGACTTTTATTCTTAAATAAACTAGGAAACAAGTGCTTTAAATAATGAATACTTGGATGTCCTAATTTGTACTGCCGTAACATAACATTGTTGTCTATAGAAACAAAAACAGAATTAAAACAGGATTCTTTACTTTGTTTGCTCGAATCAATTCCATCTTCGAAAAAATAGAGACCTCTACTTTCTCTAGCACTGCCAATCATCTTCCTCAAGACTAGTTCCTGAAACTCACACAGGGAGGGATAGAAATTAACTCGACAATTGAGATCGTTAGTTAATTTGCTAATTGATAAAAGTTTACAAGATAGTTTAGGTACATGAAGAACATTATGTAGGGTTAAGAAAGAGGATATAACAATGGATCCCGTCCCAGCTATTGTTGAGAGGGAACAATTAGCAATTTTGATTTTTTGTTCCCGGCACAAGGTATGTAAGTCGCGCAAAAATTTGAACAACTTGTCATATGATCAGTTGCACTAGAATCTAGGATCCATGTGTTGGTTTAACTCGAATTAACACTAGGAAGAGCACTAACAAAGTTACCTTATGGGGGTTAAAGAACAAGAGGGATTTACTGTAAATTGTGAAGATTGAAAAAGTTTGTACAATTGCTCGAGCTGATCCTTTGTGAATGGCGACGCTTCTGAATTGACTTGATGCCCTTGATTTTCCACGTGAGAAGCTTGAAATGCATGGTTTTCATTCCTAGGTTTCTTCTTCCAATTTGCAAGCTTTCCATGGATCTTCCAATAGTTTTCCCTTGTATGCCATGGCTTTTTGGAGTAATCACATGAGGGTTTCTTCTTTCTTTCTCCTTCAGACTCGGTATTTCTAGAAACAAGGGCTGAAGTTTTTGCTTCAGTTACTGCCTTTGATTGCAGATTGGGCAGCATGACTTTCCTCTTGGTTTCTTCTCTTCTAATTTCGGAAAATGCCTCACGAAGAGATGGCGGAGGTTTTTTTTCCAAGAATCCGAGACCTGGCTTCATCCAAATCATGGTTAGGACCCGCCAAAAACAAATATACTCGGTCATTCTCTTCCTTTTTCATAATTTTCACTCTATCAGCAGGACATTCCCATTCATCATTATAACATTGGTCTAATTCCTGCCATTGTGAAACCATCTCATTATAGTACACCGTGACCTTTTTTTCTCCTTGTTTGGTTAAATCTAAGATGAATTTTCTAACTTAGAGTAAGTCTCTTTTACAGCCTCCCACACGTCTTTGGCAGTAGGCAAAAAAAAAAAAAAAAAAAAAAAAAAAGATTTTACCTATGGTCTGATCCATCGATTTAATCAATCGGGCAATGATCAATGAATTTTTTGACCTCCATGAACGAAGATTTGGGTCTCCAGCTGTTGGTTGTTTCACTTCACCAGTCAAATACTCGAGTTTGCCTCTGCCGTCAATTGCCAGCTTTATAGATTGAGCCCATTCTAGGTATTTTTTCCATTTAACTTATGGGAAGTTAAAAGGGAGGACTGTGTCTAGGAAAACTGATCTGCTCCACTGTTTGCCATGCTGGTCCCTCGATTGGAGCCCTCTGTAGTTGTCTCTGAAGAATCAGTTTCTGTGGCTGTTGTCTTTTTAGCCCCAGCCGTGGCCATTTTGACCATCTTAGAGTCAAATCAAGAACCACTCTTTGATACCATGAAGGTTTGAGAAGAGAAGACTGAATTTCTTCTTATTAATTTAGTGAATAAGACGTACAACATATAAAGGGGAGCAAGGCCTTAAATCAGCCATTGAATCCCTTTATTCTAGGAATAAAATATAGCTAGAGGAAATCTGGAAATTTCCTTATTGTACAAAACAGGAAACAAATAAAACAGAAACTAATCTAATCCCTAGAAATCAGAAAACTAATTCCTAGGTCAAATTTCCCTAACTATTTGACATGTTGTTAGTATCAATAAATGATAAATTCAGGGGAGTTTGTTTTCAACATTTGCAGCCATATGTTGACGAGCCTCAAAACTATGGTTTACAAGTAACAGATTATGAAAAGCTTTTCAACATGACTTTGGCATCAGATAGCTCTGCACTTCAGGTCTGTCCTAGTTTTAGACCACCTTGACATATAATGCAGATTATTGCAATAATAACACTTTTTTCAGGTTGCCATTCATGCTATAGGTGATAGAGCAAATGACTTGATCCTAGATATGTATGAAAAGGTGATTTCTGAAAACGGAGCAAGGGATCGAAGATTCAGGGTAAGATATGTTGGCATAATACGAAGGTGGTTCCAAACTGCAGAGATATCAACTATTTTGAGTGAACATTTATTGAGTAATGCTAGAAATACTAACTTTAATCTCTTGTACCAACTTTTGAGTTGTCATTAATTTATTAATAGATGCAACTTATTAATATGGCAATCATTTAATCAAAGAGATTTTTAGGAAAAAAGGATGATTTTTTTGAAGATTTATTCGAGAAGGCAAAATTCTTAGCATCTTTGTGGGCTGTAACAAATAAAGATTTTAAGGATTTCTCTGTCTTTGATAACGTTTGTGTGGGAAGATGTTATGAGATAGATAAATAGGATGAATGGGGCACTGTACTTGGTATAATGTCTTGAAAGTTTTAACTGTTTTGCCTTTGTGGTGTTTCTTTGGATTTTTCTTGTCCAGTTCTAGGTGGATTTTTTGCCCGTCTTGAACTTGGTATTGTAACTATTTTTTTCTACTCAATAAAAGTTTTTCGATGTCTTTTTTTTTAAAAAAAAAAAAAAATTTTAAACACCTACCAATAAAAATATTACAACTCATAACTTGGTACAAAAGTTGGTGTCTCTAACATTTTTCATATCTAGTTATTTATTTATTTATCTTGCATGACTGGAGCCAACTTTCAGATTGAGCATGCACAGCATCTTGCACCTGGAACATCCGACCGTTTTGGTAAACTAGGGATTGTTGCTTCTGTACAGGTTCTGCTCACAACTTTTGTATTAAACTCTCATAACATTAAATGTAAAGATTTAAAAATTATACAGGAGGATATTAGATGTTCATTTTTTTCTCTCTTTAAAAAAAATTATGTTGAGTTGTTTCAAAAAAGAAAAATTATGTTAAGGGTGAAGTTCTGTATTGCGGGACTATTTACTAATCTGTTTGTATGCTTCATTTTAGCTTATAGTTGCTCGAACTTCTGACTCATTATTTGTTAGCATGCAATTTATATTTGGTATCTTATTTACTTTTTTCACCTTCTGTGGCATAATCAATTAATTAATATTTCAACTGTCAACAGCCAGAGCACTTATTGGATGATTTTCAATCTGCAACGAAAAAGCTTGGATTCCATAGGGCTCAAAAGGGTTCTTATTTGTTCCGGTCACTCTTAAATAGTAATGCCCAGTTAGCATTTGGATCTGACTGGCCTGTAAGTGTGACTGTGATGAAAACAATTTGTTTTTCTTTTTCACATTTATGTCACTATGTTTTAACATATTTTCTATCTTCCACTCCCCAGTTTAGTAGGCCCAAATATTTACCTGTATTTGAACAACAATCTCCAAGAATATTCTGTGTAAAGACCTATTTTCAAGGACGTGATGTTTTTGATATTCTCAGACCCAAACATTAGTTTCTTATCAAAACTTTGGTTCAATACATCTTCCTCAGGTTGCAGACGTAAATCCACTAGGTGGTATCAGAACAGCAATGAAAAGAATATCGCCTGCTTGGGATAACGCATGGGCTCCTTCAGAAAGTATTTCGGTGGATGATGCGTTAAAGGCGTAAGTTAGATCAAATATTTTTGGCCTGTTTGATTTTTAGGTTCTGAATCACAATTCAAATTATTTTTGCTGCAATATTTTTTCTTATAAAAATTTGAATTTCTATTTAAACCTATGAGCCAAAAGGACCCTTCGATATTTTTGATATTGCCCATTGTCAACATTGCATGTATATCTTAGAGTGCCACATTTATGTTGAAAGCTTATGTCATTGGATATATTGTTCTAAAATTAAGATTTTTGTTCTTTTTCTTTAAAGGGATTTTACCTTTTATATGATTTGTTGGATTGGGGTGTTTCTTTTGGTGTTGTTTTTGTCACTGATAATGACAGTTCTAAATTTATGGAAATATTGGTGGATAATACCAATGTTTTTGTTGATGTTGGTGAAAAGTTGAAGATGTTGGTAAAAAGTAGAATAGAACATTTGAAAATCATGTTTGGATAAAAGCCAACATTCCACAAGGAACGTATTTCTCTCTCTCTCTTATCAATTATGCTTGCTTGTTTCTGATAAAGAAAAAAGAAATTTAGGTTGGTTCACAAAAGTTCTACATTTTATCTCAGGTACACTATTTCAGCTGCTCAAGCTTGCTTTCTCGACAAAGACATTGGATCTTTATCACCCGGAAAACTAGCAGATTTCGTCGTACTTTCGAGTGATTCATGGGACGATTTCGTATCAAAGGGATCTGCATCCGTTGAAGCAACTTACGTTTCTGGAGTACAAGTCTATCCTTAAAGAGCATTTAATCTTTTGAAGACATGGCAACGAATGATAGCTTTGGCACAAACTTGTTTGTATGTGTATGTGTACATACCTGAACTAGGGCATTCAGAGGGTGTGTCAAAGTCATTTGTAGAATATCTAAGATTATGCAACAAGTTGAACTTAAATTTCTCAACAAGTATATACAGTCTTCTCAAAGAAACTGGATTGGAGGGTTATGGATCTGCTGAAACTCCTATTTATCCAAATGATGATTTGGGGATACTAGAGAAGAGACTACGGTTGATTGAAATAAGGTTTTGTTTATTTTTTCCACTATTTTGTAGCATGACCATTTTTTCCGTGTCTAGTTTTGTAAGACATTGTGACTTTCTTTTTTCTCTGTTAAATTTTGTAAGTTTGCGTTTTATTATTATTATTATTATTATTATTATTATTATTTTGCCTAATTTTGTAAGTTAGCACTTTATTTTTTTGCAAAATTTTTTCTAAAAAATTGTTGCGATAGTGCCTAAACTATAACAGCTGTTAAGGTTCCGACCATGACATCTTGGTGCAAGTGATGCAACGTGTTTAATCATTATTGAAATTTTAGGTTTTGCCATTCGACCGAGCTCGTGTCGAAATTTTAACAGGGGTAAATATTTGATGCATTCTTTAACTTTTTCTTTGAAAGACCCTGGAAACTATCTGCAATACAAATGTTAATACTAGTATTATATTGGTTGCCAAAAATTATGAAAAAATATAATATTTATTGTGTTATTTTATTTTATGTTTTAATGTATAATGTTATTTCAAAGTTGTATATATTTTTTTGTCATGATTATTAAGTCTTAAAATTTATCAAAGTAGACTTTTAACATTAAAATAATCTAGAGATATTAAGTGAAAAAGTCAATGTATCAACAAATATAGACGTCAAATGTGTTCATGTGTTAACTTGGTTGCTACCAAGGATGAAAATATCATTATTTATGGAAATATCAGCATTTAAATTTTATAGAAATACCGATCGAAATATCGATATTGGTTGAAATTAATGTAAAATACTTAAAGTCATCATAAAATATATTTTTAAATGAGACTTTAAGAAACTTTAAAATTGCTAATACTAGCTCAGATGAAACTCTTAATGAAAATATTGCGTATGTGGTGAATATGGTAAATACGAAATGTAAGATTTGATCATAATAGTAGAAATGATAAATATACATGTCAATTAAGTAAAATAATTAAGAGTCTAACCTAATACAAATACTTTATATGCATAGTTTTATGTAAGATAAGAAAAATTAGTTCCAAGGTATTTGGAATATCTTATTAGTTTAAACAATATTGATATTAAGATATGAAGTTTGAATAGTTTCTAAAAATGCTATGCATGTCTCTTGATACCTACCCATTACCTCTCTATAGATAGCAAATTGTGAGTTAACCTAATTGCTAAGAAGTAAAAAACAATACAAAGTCATCCACTTCTCTAGTTCTTCTTTAGTTCTATTACCCCACAGATTTGGCCATTACATTATATAAAGTTCATTATAATTCAAAAGATTAAGGACTACATAAAAAAGTAAATAAAAAAGACATGAATTTTATAACATTTCAAGAATAAATTAAATTTAAGTATAAATATGGATATTTTGTTGATATTTTCACGAAAATTTTCATAAAATTTCTCGATATTTTATCATTTAACACAACAATTTTTATAGAAATGATAATTCCATCAAAATATTAATATCGGCGAATGATGTACTGATGTTAATTAATAATTTACTAATTTGTGGCTTTTTGTTGATTAACTTGGTGGATAATCAATAAATCATTAGTAAATTAATGATACGTTAGAATTAGACTGTGTATCGATGTTAATACATGATGTACTGTTATCAAAGAAAAGATAATTTTTCTAATTTTTAAAATTTTGGGTTATCTTTATTAAAAAAAAAACCAAAAGTTCGTCAATTATTAAAAAAAAGGACAAAAATGGGTCGTTTGTTTAATTTTCTCAAATTTTTATGTCAAAATTCATATTTCCAAAAAAGAATTCGGGTAACAAAAGGGGTAACGCTCGCCGATTGAATTGGAGGCTGTTTGAGTCATCGAGACCGTCTTTCTTCTTTTGAGGCAGAAATGGGAGCGACCCTTTTCTTCTTCTCCATTTCTCCAACAAATTCCATTTTCATAAAAACAAAAACACAGAAACTCAGTCTGGGCAACTCCCCATTTTGCTCATTTTCAACTTCTCGAGCAGAATTATGTTTTCCTAAATTCAGACATTTTGGCCTCTGCTCAGTTATTACAGCGTCTTCTTCTTCTTCTTCTTCTTCTTCCCCAAAAGCTTCTACCAAGCTCTATGTCAGTGGTTAGCTTCTCTCATCTTTTTAATCATCTTCTTCCAGTGAATGCTTTGTTACTCTTAGGAATTTTTACACGTCGTTGTTCATTTTTTTGGCATTTCATTTGCTGTTGATTTTAAAATCGATAAAGAATAAAGTGTATGCATGTTCACTCTTTTTATTCTCTTTAGCTTTAGTATCACATTTTATGCACTGAATCCAAATCCATCTTTGTGAGCCAAAAACTTTGGAATTTCAGATTTTTTGTTTTAAATTTTTTTTCATAGTACCGAATTGCGATTCATCTGGGTGAGCCAAACAAAACCCACGTGAGAATTTTTATGTTCCTTTTTTCATAATGCATAATTGCAATTTATTTTGGGTGTGCCAAACACGCGAAATATGAAATTGTGGTTTGTCTTTTACTTTTTTCAACAGTTCACCCTATTCCTACAATACTTTTTGCTCATGTTTTTTTCGAAGTTTCTATAGCTACATCTTGATATCTTTGCAATGTGCTCACGCCACATTTGCTTATGCTACGAGTCTATGGATGGAAGTTGTGATTATGAGACTGAAGATATTCTCATAAGAACGAGTTTAAGATTTTTTTACATATCAAAACTGATATTAAACGTCTGAATTTTCTTGGTTTGTAGTTAAGAAAGACTGAAACATGTATTTTCCTAGATAATTCTTAAAAGGTTTTCTTTCCTCTTCACAATTGCAACACAATGCTAGCACTAATAGTCTTTCCCATGTGCAGGGCTTTCATTCCGCACCACGGAAGACAGTTTAAGAAATGCTTTCGAAAAGTTCGGCCAGCTTGTAGAAGGTGAGAGTGCAAATGTAACAACTATCGTATGGTACCATTTGTTAATTCCGCTAGAATGTTTTGGTATCTTTATCTTGTTTTTCATGTAAATTGATAGAGTTTTTCAAAAAAGCCGTCTCTTTCATTTTTTTATAGTTAACCTGGTGATGGATAGAATAGCAAACAGGCCAAGAGGGTTTGCTTTCCTCCGTTATGCTACTGAGGAGGAATCTCAAAAGGCTATCGATGGAATGCATGGAAAGGTATTTTTGTTTTAAAGCCTATTCACGAGTTTCTTAAAATATTAGGAGATAAAATGTGAGTACTGTAGAGAATGGAAAATCTGATAATTCATTCCATTATTTTTTAAAAATACATATACATTAGTTATATGCACTTTTGTCATCTTACAAAATAGGAAACTATCTCGCGAAAGTAGGAAACTATCCTAACAAGAATATACACCAAATATACAGCTCAACTAATCCTTAAAAAATAAGGATTACATAAGTCATCCACACGGTTCCCTTTTACCATATCTCGGCACTCCCCTCATGCTGGTGAATGGATATCCTCCATTCCAAGAACATGTCGTAGAATTGGCTTACGAACCAGACTTCAAGGAATCAATGATTCCCAAGGGATTTTTTTCTTAAAATTTTATCTTTTTCTAGCTGCTTTTTAAGCTTTATATCATTACACAAAGATAATCCTTCAACTGCTACTTCAGCAGCTAATTCGCCATAAGTATAATGGCTGTAAACAATTATTCCATTATGTTTTTGTCATATTAGCATTCTTACTTTATCAGCGAATAAGGCTGAAAATCTGAAATAAATTTCTGTTTTCAAAAATCATTATTACAATATTCTCTTGTCATCACTTTAGAGAAGAATACGTCCTTATACTATTTGAAATGGGATAGAGTTGGACGCGAGTACTTGTAGGACGTAGAGAAGACAACGACCCAGTAAGGGTACTTCTTCAACTAGTCCTCTCAAGATAATATCTTCTCAATCAGAAGATGACTCCAAATTAATAGGAAAAAAGAGAATTTTGGTTATTGAGAATTTAGATCTTAAAAGATCAATGAATGATATAGTTAGTGAGCATCTTCCATTTCACCTTGCTCCAAATACTTACCTTAAATCCAAAGAATGGTATGAATTATTATTAACAGAGACTCCTTCAGCCTCATTTACACATACTATGAGAAATAATTCAGAAATAGCTTATTTAGCTATAAGAATCTATAATGTTTTAACTCTTGAAGATTGGGATAAAAGCCCTCATCAAAGGGTGTATCTATCTACAGCAAACAGTTATCCTAAATTCTACAATTATCATGATTATATTGAAGCGTAGGAAAATGTTTTATATTATCAAAATAAGTCAGGAAAACACACATGGTTATTCACTTTTAAAAATGAAGGAAAGTGTTATACTCAATATTTTCCAAACTGGTTTAAGCAATGGTTTGCCTTAATAGGTATAAATCTTGTACTATTCCCTGAGGTAATACAAAAAAGTTTAGGGTATTTTCAAAAGAAAAACAAGGTCAATTTATCAAGTCTAGATGATTCTTGGCTAATTTTCATGGTATTCTACGAAATTCCTTGGATACTTAGTTAGGATTATGAAATAGAAAATCCATAATCAAGAAATGAGTTAATAGTCCCGTTTTTAATCAGAGTCTTCTCAGAAAAATGGTGAAAAAAATTTGATTTTTTTCATCTTTTAAAAGAAAAAATAAAAATGATATATTTTTAGGTTTCTCTTGACCTGAGAAATAAAATTACAAAAGTAGACACTTAACCGGTATCGAATATTATTGATATTTTATCTAAAAAATCTTTATCTAATCATGACAAAGAAAAGCTTAAATAGCTAATTAATTCAGATAATGATGACGAGGATATGACCACTATCAAGATAGGAACCGACAGTGATGAAGACTGGAAGCCACCATCTCACCTCAGGTCCCATCTAGCTAGATACTCTCAAGACCCATATGAGATGTAATCTTATCTTGATAAGATTACACTTATCCTTTCACGTGATGTCTTTTGTCCATCCATTAGAGTGTTGTCAGATATCTCTCTTGGTGCGCAATTATTGTTTGGTGGAGCCCTTTAGTTGCTCGACAGCTGGTATCCTCATCCAAATAATTGCTTTCAGCTGGAGTTTTCTCATTGGTGAAGACAGTTTTAAATAACTCCCTTCTTGCCTTAGGGAGGCATCAGTTTTTCAAAAGTGTACGAGTGTGTAATAAAAAGTGTGCTTGAGTGTTTCTTCTTTCATTTTGAGTGTGATTAAAATACTCTATCTGTAAACTAAGATACTGAAGTAGAAGTGAACTTATATTATCCTGCTGTAATCCATGTAAGTAATAAAACCTTATATTTTGCAAATAGTGTGTTCAATTCGTTAAAAACTCTCTGGTATATCAGTTGGAAATCTAAGGTGCAAGGCTACTGGTCCAAAGAGATTCTTTTAGAATCGGTCTTATAGGTAGAATAACGCACTGTACTCGAGAAAAAATATCTGTTATCCTTTGTTTTATGCCTAATTATGTTTTAAGCCTATGTTTTAATTATTTGTTTTATTTTTAATCTGCTAAAAATATAATACCCTTGATAAATCTGGTATTAGAGCCATCGATCAACTGGAAGAGGATAATTATAAGAATTTTTAATTTCTTGTTATTTGTTTGATGGTTGAGGAGTTTAGTCGCGCAGATTAGGAAAATCAGGCCATTTAAGAAAGTTTAGGCCGTTTAGTACCGTGTAAGCCGTCGACCGATTCCAAACCTAGTCAAACTTATGGTAGGAATATTAAGAGGTCTTTCTCGATTTAATTCCTCTAGGTCATTAAACTCTGTAGACCAGGAGTCTTCATCTTCTTTGTTTCCAGTAAAAAATAAAGAAATTGTTACTATAGAAAATATAGAGGCACTTGCAGAACTGGAATATTCCAAAGGTTAGCTCCTCGTCTGTGTATAATAAAGGTAGTTTTCTTTCAAAAATCAGATTATATAATAAAGACAGTAGAAGAAGTTTTACCCATAACCGGGGAATATATGGAAATACCTTTGTTATCACAACGATTAGTAAACCTCTATGTGCAAAAATATGGATATCTTCACTATGGATTAGTACAGGTTGTAGTCTAACCCTTAACTAGGGAAGGATAGAATAATTCAGTTTTGATCTATGTTAGAGACAAAAGACATAAAAGGTTCAAAGACTCCTTAATAGGAGCAGTAGAGTCGACCTTGAGCCAAGGACCTGCACATTTTGATTGCCTACCCAACTTTTCTGTCCATTTAAGAGATCCTAATGTTACCAGATCCTTAATGGTAGACATCCAAACTCATGGTTTTGATATGGAAGAAGGGTCTAGTAATTTGGCCTTTATATATAAGATATATTTGAAAGTGATGAACACTGTCTACCCAAATGTCAATCTAAGAACGTTAATTAGGGATAAGAAAGGATAAATCACTATGTTTTAGACTAACTTAGCTAAATCTAAATTAGTGGTGCCCCAAAAAATTATGTACGATAAGATTAAGTTCCTAGACACTTGGACTTTGGATAGGGTATTTCAACCCCATGTTCGTCAGAATACTGAGCCTAAACAAATTATTCAATTTGAGATTGGAATTGTGCAACTTAGATTTAGTAGGTATAGAAAAATTTCCTTACCACATAGACTGTCCAATGTAAGTGATAGTATCCTGCTAGGATACCAAGGTCGTGCATTACCTAAACCTGAGGAAGCAGAAGTAGCAGGAGTGAGAAATACCCCAAAAGGATTAGCCCAACCGGTGTATGAAACACCAACCAGTCCAACTCCATCAGATATGGGCTATCATAGTAAACCCTCTCAAACAGCCTGATTTCCATAATCTGCACGACTAAACTCCTCAACTACCAAACAAATAAAAAGAAATTAAAAATTCTTTTAACTATTCTCTTCCAGTCGATCAATGGCTTTGATACTAGATTTATTAAGAGTATTATATTTTTAGTAGATTAAAAATAAAATAAATAATTAAAACACAAAATTAAAGCATAATTAGGCATAAAACAAAAGATAACAGATATTTTTGTTCGAGTACAGTGCGTTGTTTTACCTATGGGACCGATTTTAAAAAAATCTCTTTGGACCAGTAGCTCTGCACCCTTAGGTTTCCAGTTGATATACCATAGACTTTAAAAGGAAAGGAACACACTTTTTGTAAAATATAAGGTTTTATTACTTACATGGATTACAGCAGGATGATATGAGTTTACACAAACTTCTACTTCAGTATCTTAGTTTACAGAGAGTATTTTAGTCACACTCAAAATGAAAGAAGAAACACTCACGTACACTTTTTATTACACACTCGCATACTTCTGAAAAATTGATGCCTCCCTAAGGCAGGAAGGAAGGTATTTAAAACATTCTTCACCAATGAGAAAACTCCAGCTGAAAGCAATTATCTAGATGAGGATACTAGCTGTCGAGCAACTAGAGGGCTCTATTGAACAATAATTGCGCACCAGGAGAGATATCTGGCAACAATCTAATGGACGGACAAAAGAGACCGCGTGAAAGGATAAGTGTAAACTTATCAAGATAAGATTACATCTCATTTGGGTCTTGAGAGTATCCAGCTAGGTGGAACCTGAGGTGAGATGGTGGCTTCTAGTCTTCATCACTGTCGATTTCTGTCTTGATAGTGGTTATATCCTCGTCATCATTATCTAAATTGATTAGTTGTTTAAGCTTTTCTTTGTTTGGATTAGATACAGATTTTTGCATAAAACATCAATAATATTTGATACTGGTTGAGTATCTACTTTTGTAATTTTATTTCTCAGATTAGGAGAATTTTGAAAATATTCATTTTTATTTTTCTTTTAAAAGACCAGAAAAATTAAATTTTTTCCACCATTTTCTCAAGAAGACTCTGATTAAGAACGGGACTATTAACTCATTTTTTGATAATGGATTTTCTATTTCATAATCCCAACTAACTATCCAAGGAATTTCATAGAATACCATGAACATTAGCCAAGAATCATCTGGACTTGATCAATTGACCTTGTTTTCTTTTTGAAAATACCCTGAACTTTTTTGTATTTTCTCAAAAAACAGTCCAGGATTTATACCTATTAAGGCAAACCATTGCTTAAACCAGTTTGGGAAATGTTGAGTATAATATTTTCCTTAGGTTTTAAAAGTGAAGAACCATGTGTGTTTTCTCGACTTATTTTAATAATATAAAACATTTTCTCACGCTTCAATATAATCATAATAATTGTAGGATTTAGGATAACTGTTTGTTGTAGATAGGTACACCCTTTGATGAGGGCTTTTATTCCAATCTTCAAGAGTTAAACCATTATGAGTTCTTATAGCTGAATAAGCTATTCTGAATTATTTCTCATAAGTATGTGTGAATGAGGTTGAATGAGTCTCTGTATATAATAATTCATACCATTCCCTGGATTTAGGGTAAGTATTTGGAGTAAGATGAAATAGAAGATGCTCACTAACTATATCATTCATTGATCTTTTAAGATCTGAATTCTTAATAACCAAAATTCGCTTTTTTTTATTAATTTGAAGTCATCTTTTGATTGAGAAGATATTATTTTGAGAGGAATAGTTGAAGAAGTAGCCTTGCTAGGTTGTTGTCTTCTTCACGCCCTGCAAGTACTCGCGTGTTAGAAAATCTGGAAGATAATTTGTTTCTCCTCTTGTATATTCTATATCAAAATAAAAAATGGCTAATATTGATTGCCATCTAGCAAATATTTGTTTCGACGCTAGATTCTTAACATCCTTCTCTAATATTGATTTAGCAGCTTTGCAATCAATTCTGAGCCAAAATTTTTTGTTTAGTAAGTCATCTTGAAACTTTGAGATGACCAAAACTATAGCTAATACTTCTTTTTTGATGGTCAGATATTTTTGTTGTGTAGGGTTCCATAAACCCGAGGTAAATATAATTTAGATTTCTTTATTATTTTTCTTTTGTTTAAGGATTCCTCCATAGCCTAATTCTGAGACATCTGTTTTTACTATTTTGTAAGCTTCTGGGTCTAGTAAAGCTAAACAGGGGATTTCTTTTACCCTTGATTTTATTTTTTATACTGCTTTAGTACAACTTTCACTCCAATCTGGAGGATTCTTTTTTAGCCTCTCAAATAAGGGCTTTGAATCTTTTGCTAAGTCTTTATAGAAGTCTGTTGTATAATTAAGACTTCCCAAAAAGCTTTGTAATTATTTTTTGTTCCTTATTTCATCTGGAAATGTATCTGCAAAGGCTACAGCTCTATCAATGGGACAAATAATCCCTTGGCTAATGTTGTGACCCAAAAATCTTACTTCGGTTTGGAAAATTTTCATTTTCCTTACTGAGACTACCAATCCCATTTTCTTAATAATTTCAAAAAATATATTCAAATGTTTCCAATGTGGTTCTCAATTTTCTGAGAAGATCAGAATATCATTTTTTTATACTGCCCGAATGGAACTATAAATGCAGTTTTTTACTTATCTTTTTCAGCTATTTGGATTTGCCAGTAACCACTTTTTAAATCGAACTTTGAAAATACCATTGCTTTATGAGGCCTATTTAATAAATCTTTTTTTTTTAGGAATGGGGTATCTGATCCATCTTAGCACTCCATTAAGAGGTTTATAATTATCACTAATCTAGGAACTTCCCCTTTTAATTTTGTTGCATTTTCAACATAGAACGCAGAACAAGACCATGGGCTAGAACGTTTTCTAACGAGTCCTTTTGCCAACAATTCTTCTATTTCTTTTTTACATATTTTCAAATGTTTTTCATTCGTTTGGATTGGTCTTGCTTTTGTGGGAATCATTGATTCCTTGAAGTCTGGTTCGGAGGGTAATTCTACGACATGTTTCTTTGTATGCCAGAAGGCATTAGGAATATCTGCACAGACTTCTTTTTCTAATTTTTCTTGAAATTTTTTAATTTTTGCCTGATTTTGAGGCGCTTCTATCTTCTCTTTTATCGTTTATAATTTATTTCTTGTTTTAATAAAAACAAGAAATTTTCTTTTTCTCCTATTTTTGTTTTGAGATTATTGATCTTATGCCACTCTGGTTTAGTGGAGAATTCAATCCTAATTTTTTCATCATTTATTTCAGCTATTATTCCTTCATGAGTAACTTGAAAAGGATATAATAGACTTAGGAAATGAGTTCCTAAGATCACCAGTCTTGAGATATCTTTGCTAAGAAGGAAATTAGTTTTTAAACAGGCTTGACCAACGCAAACCCCTACATCAGATAGCTTGTATTGAATTGGCATCTTGCCACCATTTGCTGTATTTAGCACTTGTGTAGTTTTTGAGAAATACTTTGTGGGAACTATTCCCTCACTTATACAATTTAAATCTGCTCCTGAATCAGCAAGGGCTTCTACTTTTATAATATATTCCTTGGCTATTACTAATGTTATCTTGCTATACCATTTTTGATTTATAACTCTGTCTATTGCATTAATAGACTTATTTTCCATTTTTTCTAAAAGCTCATTTAGCTCTTCTTCTTCTGATTTTTCTGATGATTCTCTAAAACTCATAAGTTCTAGAGTTTAACCCTTACTTTTAACTTTTTTAATTCTTCCTTCGTTTCGTTGACCTTCTTCAAATCTATTCTTTTGAGAATTTCGTTGAAGGAATATTGTTGATTCCTTTCTTGAAGTTTCTTCTGAATTTTTGTGGCTGGGTCTCTGCTTGAACCTTCTTTAGTCAAGGCTATGTATTTTTGCAGAGCTTTACCCTTTTCTTCAGGATCTTCTATTTTATCTATTGTCTAAAATAAGACTTTCTTCTTTTGTTAATACATTCATACACAAGCCATTCATCTTAAGGATGGCATCATAGTGATCGCATCTACAACTATTTTTATCACTTTCTCCTTCATCTTCTGAAGAATGATTTATCAAATTCATTTCTTTATCCTCTTCATTACCGTCACTCTGACTACTTTGAGTCTGAATCTTTTATAAAATATTCCAATAATTGTTTTTTAAGATTTTTATCTATTTCTAACTCGTTTATCTTTGCTTTTGTCCAGCATCTGTTAGCATAATGCCCAACTTTTCCACATTTATGACAAATAGGGACTGCTGAGTCCTTGTCTATTTTTCTTTTGGATTTTTTTTTTTAATTTCCTTTTGAGGAAACTATACTTTATATTTTGTGTTTTTTATAATCCTTCTTTCCTCCTTTCTTTATGAATCTTTTGGAAAATAATTTCTCTCTTCTTTCTTTTTTCTACGGATTATATAAAGGAGGGTAACCAAACTGTTCACAGAAGTCTCCAAGGGATTTTTTTCCTAAAATTTTATCTTTTTCTAGCTGCTTTTTAAGCTTTATATCATTACACAAAGATAATCCTTCTACTACTACTTCAGCAGCTAATTCGCCATAAGTATAATGGCTGTAAGGAATTATTCCATTATGTTTTTGTCTTATTTGAATTCTTACTTTATCAGCGAATAAGGCTGGAAATCTTCAAATCTCTCTCCCACTTCTTTATCTCTAGCAATGTGGCCTTGAGATTCTATTCTGTTAAGTTGTTTGCCTAGGGTTTGTAAGAACAAATTTGAGTAATTGTTTTGTTCCACAACACGATTTGAGGCTGCCATAGACACTGGTAATGATCCAACTCCTGCCATAAGCCCTGCAATTTACTGGAATACTCTATGACTGTATGGGTTCCTTGCTTGGTCGTCCAGATTTTTGTCTTAATCTCGTAAATTTGGACAGCATCATGAACTTTGGAATGGGTTTGTTTGACCCTATCCCAAATTTCCTTGGCTGTACCAAGGAACATACATGTATTGCTTATTTCTCGAATCATTGAATTCCACAACCAAGTCATCACTAGCGAATCCTATTCCTCCCAAGCAGCAAACTTCGCATCCTCTTTTGCAGGTCCTATTCCAAGCAAATGACTCAATTTGCCTCTTCCCTTCAAAAACGTACGAACCAGCTGTGACCACTTCAATAATTCCTTCCATTTAGTCGATACGCTGCTTGTATATTCTGCAAATCACCCGTTGAAACTACTATAGAATTCTCGGTTGAAGGCACATTCGGGACAGGACTAGTTTCGGTGGTTTTCGACATGATTGATTGGTTGGAAGGACTTTTGGTTAGGAAGGGAGACATGGAGGAATTGGATGAACAAAGAGATTTAGAAAAATTTTTCCAGGAATGAACCTAGGGCTCAGATGCCATGTAGGGAATAGAAAATCTGATAATTGATTCAATTATTTTTGAAAAATATATATACATAAGTTATATACACGCTTGCCATTTCACAAAATAGGAAACTATCTCACAAAAATAGGAAACTATCCTAACAAGAATATACACCAAATATACAGCTCAACTAATCCCTAAAAAATAGGGATTACGTAAGTCATCCACACGGTTTCCCTTTTAAACCATATCTCGACAAATACCCTACGATAAAAATATACCGTTGGTGTTTGAAGCTGGTGATTAATGGTATAAATAGAGAAATTAGACTTGATAACAGGATCAAGTGCAGTGGGTTATGACTCATCCATAGACTGCTTTTTTGTTTTGTTTTGTTTTGTTTTGTTTGTTGTTGTTGTTGTTCCTTTTCTTTTTAATAATAAAAAACAAAAAGTTTCTATTGATAGAACTCATAAAAAAATACATCAGAGGACAAGCTGTACTCAAACAAAAAATAACATGAACCAGACAAAATCCCTGAGAAAAGCACACAGATTAACACAAAACGAAAAGTCAAAAATGCAAAATAAAGTCCCATCCTTTTAACAAATCAGAAAAAGGAACAATAGCCACCTCTTTTCCTTGCGAAGCCCATAGCACCACCAGATATCTCACGCTATCCCAAACGACCATAGAAGTAACAAGAAAGAGCCTCTTAATGAAAAATTGGAATTTTAACTAGTCCTTGTTGTTAAGCTCCTGGTCCTGTTTTCCCTTCAAGGAGCAATTTCACTTTTATTGGTTGTTTATCAAACACTTGGACATGAGTTTTAGGCTATGTAACAAGTTCCGCAAAGTCTTAGAGAAAATATAGTTGTAGTTTAATTCAGAGCTAAACCTTCAAAATATAGTTTCAAGATTAAAATGAATCAATGATACCAACATATGCCCTCTGCCCACTTTGATCCCAACACACTTTGTTTCATTTGATGTCCTTGATCATTCAGAAGGTCCTGGTTGCTGTCTTTTATTAAATTTTGTTAAAATTGTCAATAAAAAGTAACATCCAATCATAAAAGAGGCGAAATGACCTATGCCCTTCCTGCCATTGCCAAACCTTAATCTCAAATCCCTAGCATCTTTGAAACCTGCTACCCTATGATTAGAGCTTAGCCCTGACTATGGAACAAGTTGAAAGAAAATATTAAATAGGGGGAGAGAAGCACAACGAGGAGTTTAGGGAGTTCAAACCGGTCTTTTTCAACATTTTGACTAAAAAGCAACATATTTATTTTATTTTTTTTCTTCTTTTAAAGTTACCGCAAATTACACGCCCAAAAATTCTACCCTATATCTCGAGTTGAAGCCCAAATTCTTAAATTCACTGTCCTGAAAGTTGAAACCTATCATTTCACTCCAAAATCTTTGACGTGAAGAATAAAAATTTTAACACCCTTATTATTTATCTTCATGATTTTATGGCTTAATTATATTTTAACATCCTTAATGTTATATTCTTGAATAATTACTGGTAATTACATCTGTTACTTTGAAAAATTTGCTCCTAATAGTTGGTCATATGTCCTTTTCTGCTGACTATTTTAATGACGTTTAAAGGAGAGATTATAAAGTGGAACCTTACCCTTCAAAAAATAAGTGAACAAATAAATAAAGTGGAATCTTAAACTTAGACGTTGAGGCGAATAAAGTGAATGTTGGGGACAGAGTGGGCTAAGGTGTAAACATCAGGGGTTGTGAATGTATTTAACCCTTGAAATTATTCTCTCAGATAAGAACCTTCAAACTCAAATCATTTGAGAAAAAAATGATAAACAATTGATACTAACTAATTTAGAGCTCCTATAGATGGTTATGCAATTGTATGCGTATAGGTTTGGGATATTTCTGAATTTCTTTAAGATCAAGTCTTATATTTTTGGGTAGGTTTGAATGGTAGATATGACTGGTGTCTTAGATTTTTGAGTTTCTTTCAAATGTTATCAGAGTATGATAAGGACGGTATCGAATGAAACTTGGCTTCTCAAGAGTATTGTTTCAGAGAATTGATTTCATGTCTTTTTTTTCTTTTTTAATTAAGTAATTTAGAATATTTAAAAGCATAAACGAGATTGTAAAGGAGCACAAAATGTTTTCAGTTTTTGGATGGCAGGGTTATCTTTGTGGAAGTTGCTAAACCAAGATCTGAGCTTCGTCAAAGTCCCAAACAAAATCCAAGACGTTATTGATTGAAGAGCGACAATGGAATCACTAGTCTTGTCAAAGATGCTCGTACTGATTAGGCTGCAATTCCACCAGTCTTGGTTCTCATGCACAATGTCAGTCGAAAGGGTTCTGATCATCATAATTCATTAGTGGCTTCTAATGTCTTTTGCCACTTTAATATTGCTGGATAGGAAGCAAAAGTGCATCAAATTGTCTAAGGATGTTCTTTACCAAAATTATGAAAAACGTTTGTTCTGTTTTTCTTTCTTGTAGTGCAAATATCCCATTAAAAACCTATCTTTTGTGCAATTTTTTATCTAATTTTTATGCTTCTTTCAATGTCATTTTCCCCCATGAATGCCATACTTATCTTTTAAGTATAACTAGTTGTGGCCCCTGCTCCGCGCGTGGGCATTTGATGGATCTAATGCAGAATTATAAAAAAGAATGTCAAGGTTGATGCGAACCTACTGAGAAGATTATGTTTTTAATACAAAATCATAGCATTTATTCAACAATTATCACCGTATAATAATTAAAAGCAACAGAATAGTTTCTGAAGAAAACGTGAGGTGAAATGTTTTTAAAGTAGTAACAACAAATTCAAAACCAAGCAAAACAAAACATTATGCCAAATTAAAATAACAAAGTCACAAGAAGCCAGATTATAATACTAAATGGGAAGAAAGAGCAAAATAGCATATTTAGGTTAAAATTTAATAAATAGTGTTATATAGTTTTAAAATATGTATTTTACAGTACATCATGAGAAATTGAGTAATATCTCATGAGAAACTGAGAACAAAAACTCCAAAGTACCCCAACCTCTTTATCTTATGTATCTCTCACCCTCCTCCCTCGTTGACGGCTAGAAAATACCGTATTTACCGTGTAAAAAAAAATTCATCGACAACTTTGCCAGATCGTTAGCGGTTGAAAAATACAATATTTACTAGGAAATATTGTATTTAACGTATAAATATAAAAATTTATCAACGACTTGATTGGACTGCCGGTGGTTAGAAAGTACAATATTTATCGAGAAATATCGCATTTATTGTGTAAATACAAAAAATTTAATGGCAACTTCGCTAGAATGCCAGTGGCTGGGAAATATAGAATTACTAGAATAATACTAGATTAACATGTAAATATAAAAATTCACTAGACCGTCGGTGGCCAGTAAATATAGTATTTACCTATAATATGTAACACCTTTGAATTTCAAAGTGGGATTAACTATGTTAAGTTTAATTATTAAGTGTGCCAAGTATGAATTTAATGTTAATTTTGGTCATTTAAGATTTTATTTCTTTTGTTACATTTAAAAATTTGATCTTTAGTTTTTAAAATACCAAATGATATTTTTACACCATATTTTTTCATATTTATGAAAATACCCTTAAGCCTTTTATTTTATTTTCTTTCTCTCTTTCTTTCTTCATTTTTCACTCTCTCTCTAGTTTCTTTTTGCACTCTCTTTTTTCGTCGAATTTGAGGCAAGAGATGAAGTTGAATCATCAAGTTTTTATCCAAAAATTCCATCAAAGGTTAGCCATTTTTCTCTCCAAAATTTTCATTTTTGTTTTGAATCTTCTATGCATTTTTGCAATCCGAACTTTGATGAGCTTAGATAACATTTAATCTAAGTTTATAGGACTTGTTTTACTATAAATCCAAGCTTTATTTGAACAAAAATTGATTTAAACAAGTTTTAACATTTATCTTTGATTTTCAAATCTATTGTGAAATTGAGTTTAAATTTGGGGAAAATGGTTAAAATTTGTTCAATTAAGGTTTTTTATATTTTCTGTGTGATTTCTATGCTCTAGGAATTTAAAGACACGTTTAAATTTGAGTTTTGAGTTTGGGGGGGCCAAAACTCGAAACTTGAAATTTTTTAGATTATGCCAGTTTGGCAGGCCGAACTTAATCTTTAACATGCCGGATTCAAGCAGTTTGGTAGGCCGGACTCAAGAAGTCGGTAGGCTGAATTGTGCAGTTCGGTAGGCTAGACAAGGAAGTTTGAAAGGTTGAACGTGAACTTGAAAAAAAATTGTATTTTTCTTCCAGTTTTCAATGTTTAATGATTCCAAAATGTCTAAAAAAGGATTAAGATTTTGTGTTATGATTATTTTGAGTCAAAAGGCACACTAATAATTAAATTAACATAATGATATTTGTTGACAGTAATTTCTAATTTTAAAGGCAGTTTTAAGCTCTTGAATGTTGATTAGAGCTTACATTGGATTTTAATTGAAGCTTATGTTATTGGATTTAAAATGAGGGAGGATATTTCTATCTCTTTCTTTGGCAGCCTTTTTAAAACTGTTTTGGCCAAATGCTTAACCTTTTGAATGATTGTTGAAAGTAATTTCTGTCTTTGATTTTGAAGAATTATATTTTGATATTCCTTTCAGATTTTCAAAACCCGTACAGTGATGCTGTTAGACATGTATGCCCTAAGGAGTAAAAATATAATAAGTTTTTAGAGACATTTTTATCAATAAAGAATTTATTTATTATATACCAAATCTTGTCCTTTTTACGTTCATATTTGTTGAATGTATGATAAGCAAACAATAGTCTGAGATTGTCGGTCTAAACCTCTAAGAATTGGGCATATGATGGACAGATTATGCAGAAGATACGATTCTTAAGGTGACGGTCTAAATCATAAGATCCGCAATCGAGGGAATAAAGTTGGGCACTTTATTCATGTAAAAATTGTTATGTTGTCTGTATCCCTATTGGGAGATGGTCTTGACCATCGGAGGTGGATTCCGTGAATAGAAACATTGGCACGTTGTCATAGGTGACGATGTGTTGGATTGGGATATAAAGTGAATTGATTTAGATTCTGTCTTGGCAAATCGATTCACTTTAGACAATCATTTGTATTGTATCTTAATCCTGAGATGAATAATGGGCCTGTTGTCTTGACTTGTGTCTTTTGATGTACCAAAAGGTGACACCCTCATTTTAATAGTGGTATGCATGCCGGTACGTTGGAGGCATGATTCTTGATAACGTAGACCTATTATTCATAGATATGGAATCCATAGCTCATCTTTAGGAGTAGTGATATCCTCTTATATGTGTTATCCTGTAATTGAAAAACTGGAGCGCCCAACCATTTGGATACATAGGTGTAACCAAAAGGTATACCGTCTTTAGATGGTAAGTTTTTCGATGGTGAGATAATGGAACGTAAGATAAACATAATCGGGAAGGTAAGACAGAACTTTTCCTTAAGATTATGGATAATCCTATAGGGATACGGTACACTATGATATGTTATGGAGACTTAGCTATACGGGCTTCGTAATTCTATAGAGTTTGAGAGTGTAGCTCCAAGCTTTTAGTGGAGTAGCGTTGGAGTTGATAATTATGAAATGAATATCTGGGATATTGAGTTTCATAATTATCGAAAGCTTGAACTATATAGGTCCATTTGGTTCCTTTTGCTAGCTCATAAAATCCTGTAACGATACGACATGCTTTTCCAATTATTGGTGACTTATGTCAGATTTATTAGATTGATTGAAATTTGAAAGAATCAAATAATTCATGTCTGTTTATCGGTTGAATTAATTTTGTGACAAAATTAATTCAAGATTAAACTTGTTGAATTATTGGGATCGGATAATTCTTATCTGTTTATCAGTTAATTTGATTTTGAAAAAATTATATCAAGATAAACTTCTAGAATTATTAGGAATCTATTTATTTTCTTAGAGATTATCTAGATAAAGTTGTTTTAATTAGATAACTTATCTATTGGGTTATTTGAATTAAAACTAGGGCTTTATCCTATAGAATCTCAAGTGAAAAATAAAAGATTCGCTAAGATTTTTTTCGGTAGTTCGACATGCCGATCCTCAAGTTTGACCTACCGATGGGGCAAGTTCGGCCTGCTGGTTAGGCAGATCGGCCTGCCTATACGTGAATAAAAAATCACGAGTTTTCATGCGAATTTCATAAGATATTGTGTAACACCCTAAATTTTAAGCTAGGGGTCTAGTTGAGATTATACGAATTTGTTTTATTTTTATCACTTATGTATTGATTTTTTTTTTTTTTTTACCTATGAAATTGCTATGTGTTTATGGGATGATAGAACTTCATGCAAAGGTGTTATATATATATATATATATATATCTTGTATGCTAATTTATAAGTATTAATACGTTTATATATATATAAAAATATATAAATTTTCTAAATATAAATAAACGTTAATTTATATGTTAATTGTAAGTTAATTTACAAGTATTATATATATATATAAACGTTATATTCTATATATAAATATTTCTATAAATATACTTATCTTTACGTAATATAAGAATTAATATATTTCTATATATAAGGTTAATTTGCATAAAAATAAAAGAAAGGAAAGTTATGTTATATATTAATGTAATGTGCACAATATTTTGTACTATTGTATAATTGTAGCAAAAAATGACTATTAATATTTTATAATTTATATGTGTTTTTGTGTGAATGTAAATTATATATATGAGTGTGTGTAATTGATATAGTTGCGTGTAAGTATGAATAGCAAGTGGGAAGTAATACATTATTTTATTGATGTTATATATATTTTTAATGTAATGTGCACTATATGTGTAAGTTAAATGTTTGGTGGCCCTGTATGACTTTGAGAAAGAGGATAATGACTAACGTAATTTATGTATATATGAGTGTTTTGTTACGGTATAATTTTGATTTATTGGCATATTATCTTCTCTTTCCTTATTCTATATGGGGGAATAGTTGACTTTTTATGTGATTGGATAATAATTGTTGATTGATTGGCATATTTTTGGATTTATTTCCTCATTTAAGGAAATGAAATGTAACACCCCGAAGTTAATTAAATAGAATTAGAATGTTAAATGGTGAATTAGTGTGCCATGATAAGTGTTTTAAACTTAATTTGATTACCTTGTGGAAACCTTGTGTTAATTACTTTTTGATGATTTTTAATTGTTCTAAATTGTTTTTAATTGTTAATTTAATTTTCAATGAAACAATTTGATTTGAAAACAGAGTGTGGTTGTACACAGTTTTATGCAACTGCTTTTCTCTCTTTTCTCCTATT
>CAMOHE010049286.1:0-52025 GCA_946598075.1 Artocarpus hirsutus
ACTTAGGATGGTTTTGAAAAGGTTGCAAGACAATCAGGGATTAGAAGGTGAACAAAGTTGGGTTCACCATCTACAATTAGCACATGGGTTATTGGGTGGTTTACTTAAGGTAGACGAATGGTATACTGCCACTGGTAGGTTTACTAGTTTCCAACCCGAGAATTGAAAAATTCATAGAAAATAAAATATAACTCTGATTTAGGCTCATGATAGCTCGTTGGAAAGCTTAGGATGTCTACTTTTAAAATATGTAAACCAATTTATAAAATTCATTTTTATCTAATCCCAGAATTTCAAGAAAGAGCTACTACTCATAGAGATAATACAAGGTTTATGGAGTGTTAAGTTTTTCTTAAACCCAAAGCATATTATTCTCATTTAAAATTTCAAAACCATTCCAAAATAGGAAGCATGAATTCTATAATCATAATAAATATATTCTCATGAGTTTTATACCAAAATCATCATCAAACTATATCGCTAGCCTTTCTTGCAAATAATGAGGAAAACATGCATTAAATATGAAGAAAATACATACTAAAGCCAAGTTTGAATTAAAGAAAACCTACCTCAAAACTCTTTTAAAAAACACCAAAGTTCGGGTTAAAAATAAAGCTTGTATTGACTCCAAAACGCTTCAAACGTGGCTAGAAATTATAGTTGTCGTGGTTGCAAAGAGAGCTTTATGCCTTGTGTCTTTAGTTGGAAATTGAAGTGAGAAAGGAGAGAATGAGAAACTAGAGAAGAGAGTGGTGATGGTTGAATAAATAGGCATCAAAATAATTGAGGAGCGGGAGAGATTAAATGAGCATTAAAAGAAAATATTATCATGTCTCCCATGGAGACTTTTAGCAAATAATGTTAACATAATTGAGGGGACAAATGGGGTAAGTTGTAGAAGAAGATGAAGGAAGCACTAAAAAGGTGGTTGAGAAAACATATCGATGTCTCTTAGTAGTTGAGGTGAATTAATTCTATGTCTCCAAGTAGTTGAGGCTACTTAATTAAGCATTAATGTAGTGGTACAAGGTTGGTAGAAGTGAGTGATAGGTAGATTTAAAATATTTACTACGGGACTTAGTAAAAATACTAAAATGACATTTTATTCATATGATTTTATAAAAATCATACCCGTTAAAATAACGGATGTTTCAAGACATGTCATGGGGGACAAAAGAATTTAGCTTCTTATGCCTTCCTCATGAACCTAGAAGGAGAACCCAGTGCATCGAGAAGAAATGCATCAATTCCAGTAATTGATGAGTTTGAAGATGTCTTCCTTAACGAGTTGCCAGGATTACCACCGCATCGGGAGATTAAGTTTGGTATCGAGCTACTTCCAGGAACAGCACTGATTTCTGTCGCACCTTATCGGATGGCGCTGGCATAGATGAAATAATTGAGAAAGCAACTTCAAGAGCTTGCTGACAAGGGATATATCCAGAATAGCACATCGCCGTGGGGAGCATCGGTTTTGTTTGCTAAGAAGCATGATGGAACTCTAAGGCTATGCATAGACTATCGGCAACTAAAGTGGGTCACCATGAAGAACAAGTATCCTTTGCCCAAGATCGACGAATTGTTCAACTAGTTGGGAGGTTCGCGGTATTTTTCAAAGATAGATTTACATTTGGGATACCATCAGCTTAGGATCAAAGAAGATGACATCTCCAAAACAGCTTTTAAGACCCGGTATGGACACTTTGAGTTTCTAATGATGTCGTTTGGATTGACAAATGCTCCGGTAGCTTTCATGGAAATGATGAATAGGATTTTTAGGCCTTATCTAGATTAGTTCATGATCATGTTCATCGACAACGTCTTGGTTTATTCTAAGACTTAGGAGAAGCATAAACAGCATCTCAGGATCGTACTTCAGACTCTGCGGGAGCATCAGTTGTACGTCAAGAACGAAAAGTGTGAGTTTTGGTTGACAGAAGTCAAATTTCTAGGACACGTCATCTCCTAAGAAGGTATCTCAGTGGACCCGTCTAAGGTAGAAGCCATAGTGGAATGGAAAGGGCCAAGAAATGTAGCAGAAATTTATAGCTTCTTGGGACTTGTCGGATACTATAGGAAGTTTGTAAAGAACTTCTCCAAGATAGCAGCGCCGCTGACAAGACTGATCAGGAAGAATCTCAAGTTTGAGTGGGATGAAGAATGCAAATTTTCCTTCTAAGGGTTAAAGAATCGGTTGACTATAGCTCTAGTTTTGATTACTCTAAATAGTGATGAGCTGTACGAAGTTTACATAGATGCTTCAGGACACGGACTTGGATGTGTGCTGATGTAACATGGACGTGTGGTAGCGTATGGCTCGAGACAGCTACGACCTCATGAGTGGAACTACCCTATTGATGGCCTAGAGCTCGAAGCGGTGATTCACGTGCTGAAGATCTAGAGATGCTATTTGTATGGGGTGACATTTTAGGTTTTTTTTTTACCACAAGAGTTTGAAGTATCTGTTCACCCAAAGGGATTTGAACTTGAGGTAGTGAAGGTGGACAAAACACATGGAAGATTATGATTTTGCACTATAGTACCATCCCAAGAAAGCCAATATGGTCGCTAATGCGCTCAACAGGAAGTCTTTAAGAATTCTCGCTTGTTTAGCTCTTGAGGATTGGAAACACAACAGTAAGTGAGTACGGGCTGCAGTACTATGAAGACTACGATCGAGTTTCGGTATACCATATGGAGACAACCAACTCTTATTCAAATGGTGAAATAGAATCAGTGGTGAGACCAGCATATGCAAGGAATCTGGATACAGATTCAGAACAGAGAGTAATTCAAAGAATGGAAGATACATGCCAATGGATAGTTGTACTTCACGGAGCACCTAGCAGTTCTAGTAATTGCAGATGTGTTGAAGGTTGTGATGGATGAAGCCCACAAGTCTCAGTTCGCCATTCATATAGGGAGTACGAAGATGTATCATGATTTGAAAAGGCAATATTGGTGGAGAGGCATAAAGAAAGATGTTTAGGAATACGTGGCCAAGTGTACGATTTGTCTTCAAGTGAAGGCTGAGCATCAGAAGCCAATAGGTCAGCTTCAACCGCTTCCTATTCCAAGGTGGAAATAGGAGCACATTACGATGGATTTCCTTACTAGTTTGCTGAGGACAGAGTAAAGGCACGATGTAATTTGGGTCGTGGTCTACAGGTTATCGAAATCGACACATTTTATCCCTTTCAGGTCGACTTGTTCAAGAAGAGTTCTTGGAGAATTATACCTACAGAACATAGTGTAATTGCATGGAGTTCCTTTGTCCATCAAATCTGATCGAGACACCAGATTCAACGCCAAGTTCTAGAGAAGCTTTTAGGAGGCTTTGGGTACAGATTTGAACTTCAATACGGCATTTCATTTTCAGACTGATAGGCAATTTGAGCAGGTCATTAAGATCCTCAAGGACATGTTACGTGCGTGTGTGTTAGACTTTGGCGGGAATTGGAAGAAGTACTTGCATCTGGCAAAGTTTGCATACAACAACAGCTACCAAGTGAGCATTGGCATGGCACCATTTGAAGCATTGTATGGGCGACTGTGTCGATCACTGGTGTGTTGGGCAGAATCAAAAGACAGGATTATTCTCGGGCCAGATGAGATTCATGACAGCAACGAGAAAGTCACCGTGATACGGGATCGTTTGAAGGCAGCTCGGAGTAGGCAGAAAAGCTATGTGGATAGAAGACACCGACCTTTGGAATTCGAGGTAAGAGATTTTGTTCTCTTGAAGGTATCACCTCGTAAAGGCATCACATGATTCGAAGTAAGTGGTAAGCTTGCACCAAGATATGTTGGACTGTTCAAGATTACTCAATGCATGGGTGTGGTTGCCTATCGCTTAGATCTTCCTCCCGAGCTATCTCATGTTTACGACGTATTCGATGTGTCGATGCTTTGGAAGTGTCCGCCTGAGTAGAAGAAGATAGTCTCATTTCATGACGTACAGATCCAAGAAGACACGACATACGTGGAAGTGTTTGTTCAAATCATCGATCAAAAAGTGATCAACTTATGACGTTGCGATATACCGTTAGTGAAGGTCATATGGCAACATCACGGGGTTGATGAAGCCACTTAGGAATTAGAATCGACCATGTGGGACTTGTATCCATATTTGTTTTGTTTCTGAATTGATTTGTAAAATTCGAGGGCGAAATTTCTTTTAGAGGTAGAGAGTTTAACACCCCAAATGTAATTAAGTGTTATTAGTGTGTAAAATGGTGGATTAGTATGCCATGATAAATGTTTTAAACTTAATTTAATTTTTTTGTGAAATTTCTAGATTAATGTTAATTTTTTATTGTTTTAACGATTTTTAATTACTTTTAATTATTTTTGTTCGTATTTTGAATTTTTGAAATAAAACAATTTGTCAAATACCAACCACATTGTTTTTCAAAACTGTGGGTGGTATACGGTTTCTTTTTGTTGGTTTTGCTCCCCTTCCCTTTATTGATCTCTCTCACCTTCCCTTTCCCTCACTCTGCTCTCTCTCTCATTCTCTTGTCTCTCTCTTTCCCTCTCTTTCTCTCATCTCTCTCACTCTCTCACTATCCCTCTCTCTTTCTGTCAAGTTTTGATTTCAAAATCAAGCCCAAGCTTCAATATTCAGTGGATTGGAAGCTCGAGAATGCGTTTAGATGATTAAAACTTTGATTTAAAGCTTAAATTCAAGGTTAGTTTTTAAATTTCAATACTTTTTCAAATTTTCAATTTTCTTTGTATTTTGAAATCTAAGTTTGTTTAAGCTTAGAAAACCTTTAATCCAAGTTAGAGGAACTTCAAATAACTAGAATCTAAGCTTAGTTTGAAGAAAAACAAATTTGAATCAAGATTTTTTATTTTTCTCTATTTTTAGATTTATTCAAAATTTTTGTGTAAATCTTGTTTTAATGTGTTAAAAAAATAATCTACTACGTTTTTCTATCCATTTTGATCATTATTTATGCCTGGGAATTGAGAAAACAGGTTAAAAATGGGGATTTGGACTCGGGGAGGCTGATACCTGTGCTTGAAAAATTCTAGAATTTTTCAATTCAGTAGGCCGAACTTCATGTTTGGCAGGCCGAACCTAGAATATTCTGTCAAGTCAGACTTGATTTATTGGTAGGCCAAACTGCACTGTTCGGCAGGCCAAACTAGGGAGACCGACAAGCCTATCAAGCATAGTGAAAATTTGTTGTTTTTTGCCCGTTTTCACCGTTTTGGACCCCGATTGAGATTTCAACTTTATAATATGATGTTATAAATACAAATGGCATACTAGGACACTATGAAATAATTTAGTAACATAGGATATCTTAAGCTAGATATTGATAGACTCAGTTTATATATTTAAGGTTGTTCGTGGTTCTGCGGAGCTAATGTATAGCGGACCGAGACTGCGGTGTAGGACACTGGCACAAGTATTAAGGTAGGACTTCTACCCCTTCCTTGGTAGCCTAGTTTTAAATGATTTTGGCCTCAAAAGGATTTTTATCAAAATGTTTTCAATGACCGATTGAAATAGGAATTTTTATTGATTGTTTTCACAAACAATAGATTAAGATGATTTTCATAATAAATTTCATAATGAATGTAAATGAAAATACTTTGTAAAAGGAGATTTTAATAACTAATAGAAATATTTAGACAGGTATGATGCTATATCAGAGATGAGGTGGTATAGCGTGCGACCTTGGGGGTAGGTCCCAAAACTCAGTTGGGCCACTACGGTAGTGATATATATATATGGTTTGCCCAAGAAAGAAAAAAAGGTACTTTTTGGACGAACTGTTTTAATGAGACTTATTTGAAAGAATTTATTTATTTAACTTTATTTTCAAATTATTTCTTTGAAAGGTAAATTTGTATTTATATTATTTATCTGTTTTTAAAGCTATAGTCCTACTGAGCTTTTTGTTCATATTTTATTTGTTTTCAAAATCTTTCTGCTAGGTGGAACACAACTTAGCATCGGAGAAGAGTTCGTTGACCAGACCTACAAACAGTAGAAGAGCTAAGTAGGTTATTTGAATTATAAAATCAAGGCATATATTACTTTAACTTTCTCCCTTTATTTTAGGCTGTGGTTGTAATTTAATATTGTCGATACTATGTGTGTGCACAAGTTGTGGGCCGGTGGGACCCAAATTGCATTTCTTTTCTTTCTTTATTATTATTTTTTTTGTTGTTTACTTTGTTATTCTTATTTGTTTAATTATTATAAATATTTGTTTAAAAAGGGTTTTAAATTATCACTATTTTTTAATTAATTAAATTATTAAACTTGTATTTTAATTAAAATTTATTCTTAATTAACTTAATCAAACCACTACATCACCTCCCGTACTCTGCGACGTGACAGAAATGGTACTTTGATTTTCTTCTTGACATGGGTGGGAGAGATAATGTAACAACTGTTGTAATTTGGACATATAAGCGGATTGCATCCTAGGATTGGTGTTCAAATTGAACATTTGCTTTAGACTATTGTCATCATTCACTAGTTCTTCCCCCTTTCTAATTACTCTAAGCAGATTCAAAGAAACTTACTATTGAAAAACGAGTATGCAGCTAACTTTAATTTTTTTTAGTTAAAACATTTTTCCAAGACAAGTTAGACATACTATACATAAGTTAGTAAAAGATCTTTCGTACCTCTTAGTAGACCTAAAATCTGTAGGAATTACAACTAGAGAAATCTACTGAAAGAGCTTCAACCAACTGTCTTCTCTTGCTATTCTATTTCCATGATCGAAATACGGGTGGTTCTATGTCATTTGGTTTTTCCTTAGGTGACTTCTCCTTCCAACCAATTAAGAAAACTAAGAGCTAAGGTTTGAGGTGTTAAATAATAGCTCTATAGAAGTTTTAGAGTTTTTTTAGCAAAATACTCTTCTTTAAATTTCTCAAGTGATCTAAGAAACAATATAAAATTGTTCCCTTTATATAAAGGTCGGATTGAGGCTAGTCCTTATCAGATTTGGCCTCAAAATTTGAATCAAACTCAAAATCTGCACTAAAAATGCATTCACACGTTTTGCTGGAAAAACAAGTGTGGTTGACCATGCCTGTGTATGGCGGTCGACCACGAGGTCCATGTTAACTTGGTAGATGTGTTTTTTAGCTTTTAGACTTATCTCATTTACCCAATTTGAATCAATTAGATAAATCCTATCTTATTTGACCTGGGTATCCTTTTTAGAGCTTTAGCTTTAATTTAAACAACCCAATAGAGAAATTATTTGATTAAAATAGTCATATATAGATAATCCTATACAAATAAAATCTATTTTACATAATTCAACTTGTTTATCTTGAATTAATTCATAAAATTAATGCAACCAATAAACCAACATGTGTTATTAAATCCAAACTATCGAATTGTAGTCAATCTAATAAATAATATAAGTCACCAATATGAAGGAAAAATATGCTGTATCGTTACAGCAAATATTATGAGCTAGCAAAAAGGAACCGATGGATATATATAGATCAAGCTCCTATAATTATAAAATAACATATCCCCCATATATATATTTTATAATTATCAACTCTAAAGGTATTCTACTAAAAACTTTGACCTGTAGTCTTAAACTATATATAAAATTTTGAAACTCCAATAAGTTTATTGTCTATGACATATCATATAGTGTGACATCCTTATAAGATATTCATAATTAACTTAAGGATAATTTTTGTTTTATCTTCCCGATTATTTTTATGTTATATTCCATTATCTCACCATTAGAATACTTACTATTCATAACTAATAACAAATAATATACCTTTCAGTTACATATATGTATCCAAATAGTTGAGCACTCCAGTTTTCAATTATACAATTAATGCCTATAAGAGAATATCATTAACTTTATAAAAGAGCTATAGATTTCATATCTATGAATAACGACTCTATGTTAATCAAGAGTCATGTCTCCAATGCACCGATATGCTTGCCTTCAATAATTTAAGATGTCATCCTTTGGTACATCAAAAGACACAAGTCAAGAATACGAATTCATTAATTTATTTCAAGATTAAGATGTAACACATATGATTAACTAAAGTGAATTGATTTAAGTAAATAGAATTATTAATCAAATTAATTCATCTTTAGTCATGATTTAATATATCGTCACTAATGACAATATACCAATGTTTCTTCTCACGGAGTCCAACTCCAATTTCCAACATAAGTTATCTCCCATTAGGGATGTAGATAACATAACAATCTTAATAAGAATAAAGGACTTAACTTTATTCTCTTAATTGTGGGCCTTATCATTTAGACTATAACCTTTAATATTTATGTTTTCTGTATAATCTGTCTATCATATGCACGATCTTAAAAGTTTAGACTGATAATCTTAGACTTTTGTTTGCTTATCATATATTCAAGATAAATGAACATAGAGAGGAAAAATATTTGATATATAAAAATAAATAATAAACTCTTTATTACTTAAATGTCTCTAAAAAACTATTACACTATTTCCCTTAGGGCACCTAGTCTAATAATCTCCCACTTGCCCTAAGTGAGTAAATGTGATCTGCTACGTATCCTCATAGCCTCGATAGTCTATAATGTCCTCAAATGCAATCTTACATATTACCATATTTCCACTTACCATGATGTTTGTTATCACATGATATTCCCGGTCTGCATGCTTTTTCATCTTATGGTATCTTAATTCCTTAGTATTAGCTATCGCTACTCTATTATCATAGTATAGTGTAATCATCTTATTCATACCAGAAATTACCTCAAGATCCCCAAAGAACTTACGGAGCTACATTGCTTCTTTCGAAGCATTACTAGTAGCCACATACTCGGCCTCCATCATTGAATTAGTAGTGCAAGCTTTTTTGACACTCCTCCAAACAATGTTGCCTCCTCCTAGAGTAAAGATAGATCCAGAAGTTGATCTTTTCGTATCCAGACAAATTTGAAAATCTAAATCAGTGTATCCAAGATATGTTAGGTCCTCATCGGAATACACTAATATATATATGCTTCACCGTAACCTAATGGTTTGGTCTTTGATCCGACTAAAATCGACTCACTATTCTAACCGTATAACATATGTCAGGTTGTGTACAAAGCATAGCATACATGAGACTATCTAGATGGTTACCAATCTTTCTTAAAATTTTGAGTTGTAAACTTCTCGAGAATCGTGTCTATGTATAAAGCTTAGGATAAGGTTATCATTTTGTTCTTTCTATCTTGAAAGATTTGGTTCCCAAAACATACTTAGCCTTACCTAAGTCCATGTCAATCTGCTTGGTCAACCAAATTTTGACCGATGTCAATGCCCATACATCATTGCCAATTAGCAAAATGTCATTATAATAGAGCAGTAGAAAAACCACTTTCCTATGCTTAATGTATTTGTGGACACGTGGTTCGTCCATATTTTGTTCAAACTCATGTCTTGACCACTTGGTCAAATCTTATGTTCCAAGAATAAGAAGCTTGCTTGAATCCATAAATGGACTTTAGCAACTTGTAGACTTTATTCTCTTGACCCTTAGCTTTGTACGCTTATGGTTGTACAATATATATGGTCTCATTAGGATAGCCATTCAAGAAAGCCGTCTTGACATCCATTTGCCAAATCTTGTAATCGAGAACAATAACAAGGGACAAGAGAATGCATATGGAGTTAAGTATAGTTACAAGCGAAAAGATTTCCTCATAGTCGACTCCTTTCAATTGTGTGAATCCTTTTGCTATCAATCTAACCTTGTAGGCTTTGAATTTCCCATCTTCTCCTCTCTTTTCTTGTAGACCTACTTACACCTTATTAGTTTTACCCTTTTGGGAAGGTCCATAAGTTCCGAGACTTGATTAGTCTTCACAAACTTCATCTTAGCATTCATATGTTCTATCTAGAGCTTTCAATCAACATCCTCTATAGCCTTTTTGTTAGCATAAGGATCCCTATCGTGTTCAATCGGTTCAGTGAAGTAAGCTTCACCATTGAACATTACCTCTTAGGTTGACGTCCGATCCTCTCGCTATGCCACAGCTCCCTAGGTTGTTGTTCTATTGGTTTTCCTATATTGATTGGATCAGTTTCCACTAGAACCATCCAAGCAATCGAATCATTCATGATCTCCTTGAGTACCACTCAATTTTGAGGCTTAAAGTTGTTTATGTAACTTTCCTCAAGGAAAGTCACATTCATAGAAACCATGACTTTATTTTCTTTTGAGTTATAGAAATAACCACCTTTTGTCCCTTTTGGATATCTTACAAAAACACACACCTCCAAACATGCTTTCAACTTATTCTTTTACTTGTCTAGGATATGATCAGGACATCCCCATATATGAATGTGATTAAAGGATGTTTTCTTACCTATCCATAACTCATGAAGAGTCTTAGGAACCGATTTTGAAGGCACATTGTTCAAAAGATAACAAGTGGTTTATAGTGCATATCCCAAGAAAGATAAAGGAAATGTTGAATGACTCATCATGGACCTAACAATGTCCAACAAAGTCCCATTCTTTCTCTCAGTTACACTAGTTTGCTGCAGAGTGTTTGGCGCAGTCAAATGGGATAAAATCCCGTTCTCTACTAAGTGTCCTAAGAACTCATCGAAGAGGTACTCTCTACCTCAATTGGATTAAAGCGCCTTTGTGGGTTTACCTAATTACTTTGCCGCTTCAGCTCGAAACTCCTTAAGCTTATCAAAAGTTTTGCTCTTGTGGTACGTCAGGTAGACATACCCATATCTTGAGTAACCATCAATAAAAATGACAACATACGTATACCCTCCTTATGCCTTGATGTTCATAGGACCATAAACATCACTATGCACAAGTTCTAGGAGTCCTTTGGGCTCGATTGCCCTTAGTCCCAAATGGTTTTTTGGTCATTTTGTCCTCCAAACAAGATTCATATTGTGGTATAGATTTCACCTTTAAATGACTTAAAGGCACATTCTTTACCAACCTTTGAATCCTATTTAGGCCAGTATGACTTAATCGTAAGTGTCAAAGATAAGTCATATTAGAGTGAGAAGTTTTACGACTTTTAGAGTTATCATTAATTTCAGTATTTAGCAATAAGTCCATCTTAGGTTTGATTAAATATAGGTTGTTTCGCACTCATCCACTATAAATAAAAGGCTTGTTTTACGAATCACAACTTTATTATGAAAAGAACTAGGAAAATTAAATTCCTTTTAAGTTAGGAAAATAAAAACAATTTCTCAAAATTAGAACTCTATAACTATCAAAATAAAGATGGATGTCTCCCACTACTTTAGCCAGCATTAAGGATCCATCACCCATCCGTGACATGAAGTGCTCATGTAGCAGACTTCTTGTTTCCCTAAACCCCTATAGAGAAACACAAATGTGATTAGTCGCTCTAGGATCTATGACCTAAGTGTCACTTGATTTTTCAACTAAACAAGTCTCAACAACTAGAAGTTTGCACTTATCTGCTTTAGCTTAGAAGTCCTTGCGATTCTTTATGATGTGCTAAACCTTCTAGTGGAAGAAACACTTTAGCTTTTTTGGGTTTTTCTTCTTTTTCTTCTTTTTATCCTTGCCATTTGTTGGAATAGAAGACTTCTAGTTCTTAGCCTTTTGCTTTTTTCCATTCCTGGAATTGGAATTGGAACATAATATAATCGCCAAGTTTATCTCACCACCAGCTGGAGCTTCCCTAATTAAGTTTTCAAACTCCTACAACTGCTTCATTAACTTAGTCAAAGTCACATCCTGTCTATTGCTTAAGTTATACAAAGCTCTAAACGGGATGAATTTCTTAGAAAGAGTATCAAAAACCATAGTGATCTGTGACTCAGATTAATGTCATCTCCATAAGTTTGAGCCTTAGCGAGGTAACCCATGTCCAACATCATATGCTTCTTCATAAGCGTCCCTGACTTTTGTTTGCAGTTGAGAAGCTTTCGAAGAGCCCCTTGCTACTTTGTTAAGGCTTGGCCTCCAAACATATCCTTAAGATTATATATGATCTGCCTAGTAGTTTCATGATCTTCATGTTGAGCATGTGGCACTTATTCATGCTAGCCATTATATGGTAGTAGACTTGCTCATCAACACCTTCCAGCAATCATATGATTAGATTTGTTCTTTAATGGATTCGCCAATTGGCGCATGAAGACACAGTGTCGTTAGCATAAATTTTAGTTTTTTAAAGAATAAGATGATATTCAGGTTCTGTTTCTAATCATTATAGTTCTCGCTAGTTAAATTGCTTTTGTCAAGTATTGAAGATAAAACGTTTTTTCACTATCAAACATAAACAAACATTTAGTAACAATTTATTAAGATAATAGAAACAAGTGCCAAATTTCACATGGTCATATGCATGACACAAATTTTTTTGAACCCTAGCCCTCAAATCATACACAGATTTGACCAAATATTCTTTTTTTTTTTAAATAGTTAGTTATTTTGAAAGATTAGTTTTCTTTTTATATGCATAATTTATCTAGGTGGAATACTTACAAAGATGTGATAAAGGGTTCCTAGAAGTAAAACCAACCCAATACAATGTGGTGCTTAAGGATGACACTTACAAAGGACAGATAAAGATAGGATTCAAATTTATTGCAAATGTAAGACTCACTAGAAAAAATATGCCTCTATATTCATGTCCCTAAAATTGAAATTTATAGATCTATAACACTAACAACAAAGCCTCTTTTTATGTTTTTTAAACCATGCAGGAAGATTCCCATGTTCCAAAGGCAACAAGAGAGTACACTCATGGGGATAATAAAGTGGAGGAATGTTGTAAAATTGTGAACTTATGAAGAATGCTGTGGTCCCTGTTTTTCCACAAGAGAACAGATATAGAAAACAAGCAAAACTACAAGGAAGGTAACTACAAGCAAGGTGACCCATAGATCCTAATAGTTTTATTTTTTTTGAGGGTATGATCCTAATAGTATTTTACAAGATGTGGCCTATAAGAAGGTAAAGAATGTAATGAGATGGAGATATTTTGTTGTTTCCTTATTTTGTTATGGAATGCGCTAGAGATTCTTTTTAATAGCTTTGTCAGTCTGTTGATAAAATATTTCCAATTGTATGAAATGAATGAAGTGTAAGCGACAACATGTGTTGATGAAATCTAAACAATTGTTCTTATTTTCTAGGGGGGAATTCTTGAGTAACAACTTGGAGAGGGAAAAAAGGAGAAATTCTTAAGCAACAACTTGATGAGGGAAAACGACCAAGGTGATAGCCTAATAGGATTGTGCTTGTTCCCAGTGGTCTGGTAAAAGTAAGGTCTCAAGTTCAAGTTCTATAAAAAGCACTCAAAACTATTTTCAAGCTATCGGCTTTATGTTCATTAGCCCTTTATGGGGATAAGATGACGTGCCTCTATAAGAATTCATAAATCAAATTATGATTTTAACATAAATGCATTAGCCAAATTGCATAAAAATAAACTATATGCAGAAATGAAAAAAGAAATCTAACCTCCAGTCATTGATGAACAAGAATGAATGGAGAATATCTCTGTAAGAATTCTTGAAGAAATCCTTTGTGAAAGAAGAGGCTCTTCTAAACCTTAAGCAATTTTTCTAAAAGATAATGTATTTTCTTTGAATGAAAACTGCTAGACTTAGGAACCCTTCAAAATTTAAAGTGATCATTTTTTTAAACACCCACCATCAGGGTGTAAGTTAGCATCAAAAGGTATCTCTAAAACAAGGCATTTTTTCTGAAACATTATAATAGTTCAGAGATATCCTTTGGTTAAAATTTCTTAAAATATGGATATATTGGACCACTTAAATTATTTTAATTTATTTATTATTATTTTAAATCTAAATAAATAATAATAAATAAAATTAAAATAACATTCTCCCACTTTGTCCATATATATTTTTCTAAATAACCAAAATCAACCAATCTCAAACTTAAGGAATAAACATATGAATTATAGCGATAAGTTCTCTTAGAACGAGTATTATCTTCTATGTATTACAATGCATTATATCCCTTAATACTTACTCATAAATGGTAATATAAGTTAATGAATAAACCCTCTATTTATTCTAGGTTCAACTTAATTGATCTTTCTTAAAATAACTGAACATGTATACAACTAAATATGAGAAAAGATCACAACTGAATAAGAGTTTTATAAAAATAATAAATGTATGTACAATGAAATTTACATCATGGAACAAAGTCCCATTTTACATGATCCTTAAAATTCTTTAGCAGCATGCCTTTAGTTAAAGGATCGGTAATCATCAACTTAGTGCTAACATGTGTAATAACCACTTTCTTTTCTTTAACACATTCTTTTATAGCCAAGTACTTAATGTTGATCTGTTTACTCCGATTACTGCTCTCGTTGTTCTTGGCCATAACCACCACAACTGAATTGTCATAATACAATCTCAATGGCCTAGAAATAGAATTCACAATTCTAAACCCCGATATAAGACTCTTCAACCATACACCATGTGAAGTAACTTCAAAGCAAAAAAAAACTCAGCCTCTATAGTAGAGGTAGCAGTCAAAGTCTGCTTCGCACTCCTCCAAGATATAGCTCCATCAACAAATATGAAAACATAACCAGATATTGATTTTTACGAATCAACATAGCCAGTGAAGTCTAAATCAGAGTATCTAATCACCTCTAGAATATCAGTTTGTTTATACATGAACATGTAATCCTTAGTTCCTTGAAAGTATTTCATCACCTTCTTTGCAGCTCTCTAGTGGTCAAAACCTTGGCTGCTCTAATATCTACCCAACATTCTAATAACAAATGCAATGTCAGTTCTTGTATAGACTTGAGCATACATTAGGCTATCAATGGTTGAAGCATATGGAATGTTTTTCATTTGTTCTTATTCTAAGCTCATTTTTTGGGCACTGGTTCAAATTGAAACTATCACCCTTCACAATGAGTGCCACACTTGGTGAACAATCTTTCATCCAAAACCTCTCTAGAACCATGTTGATATAGGTCTCTTGAGACAAACCTAAAATGCATATAGATCTGTCTCTATGGATCTTAATGCCAATGACATAAGATGCCTCTCCCATGTCCTTTATATCAAAATTCTTTGAGAGAAATTGTTTCACCTCATATAGCAATCCCATATCATTAGCTGTAAGTAATATGTCATCCACATATAGCATAAGGGAACAAATCCTACTCTTATTGACTTTTTGGTATATACATTGATCCATGATATTCTCCTTAAAACTAAATGAAGATATAACGTCATGGAACTTCAGATGCCATTGATAAGAGGCATGTTTTAATCTATATATAAATTTTGTAAGCTTGCATACTAAATGCTTACCATCACTAGAGGAAAATCCTTCTAGTTGCTTCATATAAACCTCTTCCTCTTAATCACCATTGAGAAAGGCCGTTTTTACATTCATTTGATCCAAATCCAAATCAAAATGGGCGACCAATGCCATAATGACTTGAAGAGAATCCTTTTTAGATACAAGAGAAAAGGTCTTTGTATAGTCAATTCCTTCTCTTTGAGTGAATCCTTTAGCAACGAGTCTTGCCTTATGTCTCTCAATGTTGCCGAATGAGTCTTTCTTCATTTTAAAGACCTACTTACATCTAATAGCTTTCACACTATCATGCAACTCAATAATATCCTAGACTCTGTTAGATGCTAGAGAATCCATTTCATCTTTCATGGCACTCTAACATAAGTTAGATTCCTTAGAACTCATGGCCTGTGAAAACATTTTAGGATTATTTTCGGTTCCAACATTGTATTTAGACTCTTGTAAATGCACAATATAGTCACTAAGAATCACCGATCGTTTTTCTCTAGTACATCTCCTTAATGTTGGTTCAACATTCTCCTAAGAAGCATGTTATTCAACAGGCTATTCAATAAGTTCCTGTATCTGTTGTTCAGCTGGATCTACTATTTCTTGATCAGTAGTCTTGGGAACTTAAACAACTTGTTGTTGTTCATCACACATTTAAACTTTAGACGTGTTGTGTACAACAATCAATCTATCACAAGAAATGGAAGGTTGAGTATCTATATGATCTTTCTCCGTAATAGTGTTCCAAGATCGATCGCTCTCACTAATTAAGTCATTCTCAAAAAATTTTGCATTCCTTGATTCCACAAATCTAGTACTATGAGATGGACAATAAAATCTATATCCCTTAGACCGTTCAGCATAACCAACAAAATATCCGCTTATAGTCCTTAGGTTCTAGCTTCTTCTTTTGTGGATTATAAACTTTTATCTCCGACGGGCATCCCAAACTTGTACATGTTGCAAACTTGGTTTCAAACCTTTGAATAACTCAAAAGGTGTCTTTAGGATGGCCTTGGTTGGAACTCGGTTTAATATGTACACTGCCGTCTTAAAAGCTTTAGTCCACAAAGACATGGGAAGTTTGGAGCTAGCAAGCATGCTTTGCAACATGTCCAATAATGTTCAATTTCTTCTTTCAGTTACACCATTTTAGTCTGGAGAACCAGGAATAATATATTGGGCAACAGTCCCATGCTCTTGAAGAAACCTAGCAAATGGACTAAGTACTTCTCCATGCTCAGCGTAACTACTATAGTACTCTGCACCCCTATCTGATCTCACAATCTTAATTTGCTTTCCGCATTGTTTCTCTACTTCTACTTTAAGGACCTTAAAAGCATCTAGTGCTTCGTTTTTATTGTTAAGCAAGTAGAGATACATGTATCATGAGTAGTAATCTATAAAAGAGACAAAGTACCTTTGAGAGTACGCATCCATGTCTGGACTACAAATATCTATATGTATGATTTCTAATAAATCAAAACTCCTCTTGGCACCCTTCTTTGACTTGTTGGTTTGCTTATCCTTAATGCAGTCCACACAAGTATCACAATTAGTAAAATCTAAAGTACAAAGTATTCTATCATTTACTAATTTCTTAATTCTCTCAATGAAGATGTGTCCTAATCTCCGATACCATAACATAGTGGATTCATTTTTTACAACACATTGCTTTATACAAACATTTTCATGAACATGTATAGTAGTATAATTAGTGTCATTTTGTAAATTAAGATGGAAAAGACCATCAGACAAAGTATCACATCCAATTAAATTAGATTTATAAAACAAGTTGAAAGAAGATTCTAAAAAATTAAAGGAATATCCTATCAATGCAAGTTTGGAAACTAAAATTAAATTTATAGAAAAACTTTGAATATAAAATGTCTTTTCTAAATACAAAATGAAACCACTATTTAAAACTAATTTGCACGTTCCTACAGCCTCTGTAAGTGAACGCATCTTATTTTTAAAATAGATGCTTTGCTCACTTCCTACTAGCTTCCGTAGGTCTTGTAATCCCTACAAGGAATTGGTAACATAGATTGTAGAACTAGATTTAATCTACCATGTGTTATAATTAATAACAATTATATTGGATTCATAACAGACAAGTGAGTGTTGAGTATCTTTCTTGTCAAGCCATTCTCAGAATTTAGAGTAATCCTTCTTCACGTGCCCCTTCTTCTTATAAAAGAAGTACTTAGACTCCTTCTTAATAGCTGGCTAGGCAAGAACCTTGCCTTTCCCCTATTGTTTCACCTGATGTTTCTTCTTATTTCCTTAGTGTGCCAAATTTACTTTTCATTTCTTCTTCCATAATATTCTTCCCTCTTCCTGAACACACATGTCAACAGCTTATTATTTGATCATTTGTCCTTATGTGTGTTATAAGAGATCTTAAAGGGACCATACTCCGTGGAGAGAGTGTTTAGAATGGAATGAACTAGGAAAGAATCAGACATGTCAACCTTAGGTGTCTTCAATTGAGCCACAATGTCCCTCGTGTGCGTGATATGCTCGCATACGCCTTTTATATTGATAAGCTTCAAGGATGAAAACTGCATAATTAGGGTGCCTTATCTAAAGACTTAAATTGCTCAACAATAGCCTTTAGTAGTGATCGGACATTGTCATATTGATCAACCAAACCCCTAATCCTAGCAGAGATCTTGGTCTTTATAAACACAACCAATATACGATTGGATCGTTCCTATTTTTCATATCGATCAACATCATCTAGAGTGCTAGTCTCAGTGATAGGGGTGGTTCATCTTTCCTTATGATATAGTTAATGTCCATCCACCCCAAATGAAAGAGAATCCTCTCTTTCCAAACCTTATAGTTATCACCCTTAGGCTAAAAAATATCGCATTTCATATCAGATAAATTAACAGGTTGAATTACTGCAATAAATAAATATACATGCTCATGTCACAAAATTTGAAGCTTATAACTATATGACATGTTTTACCAATGTAAATCATTTACAAAAATTAAAATGACGTATAGAAATTGCCTATGGTCTAAGTTTCTAATTCATTTTGATTCACATACAACCTTATGATAAAACTATTAAATTAAATTCTATTTCTTAATCCTTGTGGGCAAATTAAGAAAATAGTTTAATATTTTATCATAACCAATCATATTTAATCTAATAAAATTTCATGTGGGATAAATTTTATCATACCAAACATAATTAGTTGCAATTAATGTCCATTTAATTACATGTGATTTAAAAAAAAACTTAACGTATAATTTCAATGTAATCTAAGATGCTATAGCTACTCTTAAATTAATTAAAATTATATAAATCACTTAAGACATTTAATTTTCATGCATAAAATATTCATGAATTTGCATGTATTTAAAATAACAACAAAAGAATACATGCAAAATAAAATTATGCATAAATTCATAACCATATCTAAAATAAATTTCTAAAATTTTATTTAAACATAAATAATAAAATTTTGGATTTCATTAAAATTAATTTTAGATTTATTAAAAAACAATTTTTCAAAATACCCAAATTGAAATTTTGAAAAAAAATGATAAAAAGGAATTTTTTGGCCAAAATTGCCCTTAAAAAACGACATCTCATTTTCATCACTGATGAAAATGAAGTGTCGTCTTAAAACGATGTCAGGCGCCTCGAGTATAACGGCACATCGTTTTTCTCAATGAAAAATAACATGTCATTTTTCTACTCAAAAAAAGAGGCCTCTAAGGCCCAAAGTGACATGTCGTTTTTTGGCTCCTGATTTCGATTTTTCCTGTTATTTTGGGCCTTCTTCACCCGAATTTGACCTAAATGGATCCAATTGCAAACTCAATCATTTCTAGACCTTTCGGACAACAAAGTTGACGTTTAAAGACCCAAAAATATTAGAAAGTCAATTTCCTAATGATTTTTAACGTTGGTTTTCATCAAAAATTATCAAAAAAATGATTTCATGTTTAATAAAGTTTTGGGTATTTTAAAAAAACTCCATCCAAATATATCAAGGCAGAGAAAAAACTATGCTCTGGTACCAAATGTAAGAATTCATAAATTAAATTATGATTTTAACATATATGCATAAACCAAATTGCATAAAAATAAGCCGTATATGTAAACATAAAAGAAAATATAATCTCCAGTCATTGATAAATAAGAATGAATGGAGAATATCTCTGCAAGAATTCTTAAAGAAATCCTTTGTGAAAGAAGAGACTCTTTTGAACCTTAAGCAATTTTTCTAAAAGATGGTGTATTACTTTGAATGAAAACTACTAGGCTTAGAGACCCTTCAAAATTTAACGTGATCATTTTCTTAAACACCACTTGCCATCAGAGTGTATGTTACCATCAAGAGGTACCTCTGAAACAAGGCTTTGTTTTTAAAATATTATAATAGTTCAAAGATATCCTTTGGTTGAAATTCTTAAAATATGGATATATTGGACCACATAATTATTTTAATTTATTTATTATCATTTGAAATCTAAATCAATAATAATAAATAAAATTCAAATAACAACTTCATCTCCTATTGAAAGTATAACAATGACTTAACGGGGACATTTTTTAAGTGAATGATGACCCTTCAATCATATTTTGAGGAGATAGTTGCAGCTGATCACCCTTCCCCACACTTTAAGAAAAAACTCGGTGATGGATATACATATATAGAATATATTACATCCCCAAAAAAATCCAGATCAAGAAAGATGTGACACTAGAAAGAAATTACAAGACATAAAATACTCTTAATTATAGTTTTTTTTTTCCTGAAATTACACTAGAAATTATATACATATATATACATTTTTTCTGAAAATACTCTTAATTTAGTTTTTTCCATGCCTAATTGGTCGTGGAAAATCTGCTTTATTTTGATGGGAAATAAATTTGGATGAGAGAAAGATTATTATACAACAAGGGAACAAATTATGGAAAGCAATATAACACACGCACACATATATTTGCCAGTGAAGAACATCTCACTTATCCTATTTGATTCCTTTCAAAAAAGGGAAAAAAAAAAGCTCTATTCGGTAGCTCATAGGAGGCTAAAAAAAAAAAAGAGATAGGAAAAACAATCATGCATAGTTCTATATGAGTTGCAGTTAGGTTCATGCATGCACTTAGTTAGAAAGAAGTATTTGACTTTAGCTTTTATTTCCTATGAAAACTTCACGTCAGAGATTTAGAAGCAAAAAAGCATGAACAATGAGCTGCAGTGGCTGACAAGTGGCCGGCACGTCTATGTATAGCATTACTAGAAGCTGATTGACAATTTTTTTTTTTTTAATTTAATAAACAAAGATGGGATAGGAAGTCATCAATTACTTTCACGGCCAATTTCACATGATTTCTAAGCTACCCTCCGACCAATCTAACCACTAAATATTAATAAATTGTAATTCACGCAATTTGTTTATCCTAAAAAAAAAAAAAAAAAAAAAACCTCATGTCCTAATTCCTTTATTTCTTATTTTTCTTTTTCCTTTTAATTCATGCTCTCTTTCGCCTTATACTTGGTATTGCACAATTTTTTTTGGGCTAAGAAATTGGACAACGAAAATTTGGTTTGCCATGATTTCTCTACCCAAAAAAAAAAGAAAACAATAGCAAGGGGAAAAAAACAAAAGAAGAAACAAAGAAAAAAGGCTCATCTACACTTTATCAAAATTAAGTAGCCATATAACATAGTTTTAACTTAAAATATTGTAAAAAAAATTAAATTTTATTAAAAAAATAATATAGTAAGATTGATTTGAATCAAAAAGTTCTGATTCAATTCTCAAACAAGCTCGAAATTAAATCAAAATATTTTTTTGGAGAAAGCAAAAAAAAATTAGGAAAGTTTTGACCTTGAAATTAGAAGTTCATCCAGAATAGGAGGTGAATGATGACTGGCATGCATGTTTAAAACCAATATTTTCTTTTCTTTTCTTTTCTTTTTTTTTTTAATTGAACTTCACAGAACCCGACCCTGGTTCCCTCCAATAAAAAAAGAAAAATAAATTATATGTCATCTTGTTTGAGTCAGAGAACTCAGAAAGAGCAAATGGTCTTTATTGACCATCAAAAGGCAGAGGATTGGACGGTCACGATTGATTCATCACATTCCATCAAGAATCATATGATGAACTCATAAATTTGCAATTTAAAGTTTTTTTTCCTGTCCCTAATAACATTATAATTTCTTTTCCCCCCACGTATTGAGAATCATAATAATTAAATAACATTATCAATAATAATGATAATTATAAGCCAATTGACTCGTTATATATTCATGTCCAACTAAGATGCCACTCTTCATGTCGTGGTTTATTTTTCAGAATTTTTCAATCTTCAAATCTGCAGCCAATTTTTGTTTTCTGGGAGTTTCTTGCTCATTTTCCGGGAAAATGGTGATGTGGGTACTTTCCAAATAAAGCTTCTCTCTTTGTTAAAGAAAAGTTCTACAATTTAGTCCAAAGAGACATGCTTATTTGGAGGGAAAATCTTCAAACGGTCTTCTTCTTCATCTCTCAATCTGCGCAAATGTTCAAATTCAAATCTTTCCACCGTTAAAAGGTAATTCCAAATATTTTGTTTTTTAGACCCTTTGCTTTTTCATTCAACCGTTGCCTCCCTATTTTCAAATTTCAGTTTGTTTGGGCTCGAAGAAAGTTCTATCAAGAGTGCTTTTCTTTATTTTATGCCATGAACTTTAGCTACATATGTTCAGTCTATTATTTTAGTTTCTGATACAAGATTAACAGCCTCTATCCTTTTTGCTTTTATGTCTAAAAGAGAAGGAAAGAAAATTTTTGCCTTTTTTTTTCTCTTCTTTTTTCTTTTTTGGGAATGTTCAGTCTTAAATGCATATGGTCATTTTTCCCGGGTCTTGTTTAGATAATAGTGACCATGAAGTTCTGAACTTTTAGAGCCCACTGGCCTAGTTTGTGAAGATTTTCATGATTGTCTGCAGGTTTTTGTGGAAAAGTTAAAAACTTCAAGAAAATGGACAATTTTTCAAATACGGATGATAGCTATGATCTGGGGTATCAACCTTCTCCTTCTTCTCTAGATCAGAATAATCGGACTCCGGGGTATTCGACATTAAGTGTTGATTCTTTTGCCTATTGCCGGACTAATTCCGAGACTTCGGCCTTTTCTGAACCTATAGATGATCAAAGCTATTCCAGTGAGCCTTCTCCTTCATTCTGGCCGGGCTTGAAATCCTCGGGAGTTCATAGTAGTCAAGCTGTTCTTGCCAGACTAGGAATGAAGCAGCACAAGAATATGGCTGACAATGATAAACTTGATGATCAGGAAGCATTAGAAACAGGTGGGTTTTTATATTTTTCTTTATAGTTTTCTTGTTTTTGAAATTATTTATATTAAAACAGAAAATAATCATACATGAGCAAGTCAAATAGGATTGACTTTAAGAGTGTGATATCATGGCAGAGCTTGAGATGATGAAGGAAAGATTTGCAAAACTTCTGCTTGGTGAAGACATGTCTGGCAGTGGGAAAGGAGTCTGTACGGCTGTTACAATCTCAAATTCTATGACCAACCTATATGGTAAGTCTTCTATAAAAAAATCCAAAATAATCTTCTGTATTATATATACATATACGTATGTATATATGAAGGTTAAGAACGTTTCAATCTCTTGCTTTTTTGGTTCCAGTCTGAAATCTTTCTTGTGATGTTGTATATGCAGCTACTGTGTTTGGACACAATTTGAGGCTCGAGCCACTGAAGCCTGAGAAGAGGGCAATGTGGAAGAGAGAAATGGATTGTCTCTTATCTGTATGTGACTACATAGTGGAATTCATCCCCACATCACAGAATTTACAGGATGGAACGGCATTGGAGGTAAAACTTCAAAAATTCATGATATAAAAATTCAACTTGGTCCTGCAATTTTTTATCCTTTTTTGAACCTTTTTTTCTTTCCTTTTTGTATGTCAGGTTATGTCTAGCAGACCAAGAGCCGACATTTATATAAACCTTCCAGCCCTGAGAAAGCTAGACGCAATGCTTATTGTAAGGACCTCTTATCTTTTTGCTGGAACGCAGTAGCTTAGTTTCAAGTCAAGAGCTTATATGAAAATGGTTTCTTTGGCAGGAAATATTGGACAGTTTCCAAGACACAGAATTCTGGTATGCAGAACAAGGAGCCCTGTCATCAAACTCAAAGTGTTCAGGGCCTTCTGGATCATTCCGGAGAATCGTTCAGCGGAAAGATAAAAAATGGTGGTTGCCAGTTCCTTGTGTCCCTCCAGAGGGCCTCTCTGAGAAGTCCAGGAAGCATTTGAGACACAAACGTGACTGTGCTAACCAAATCTACAAAGCAGCCATGGCCATCAATAGTAGTATTCTAGCCGAGATAGAAATCCCGGACTCATATATGGCAACTCTTCCAAAGGTTAGCTCTCTACTTGCTGAACATAAAATTTAATTTATAAGTTCTCTTATGCCTCCAAAATGATTTCCCTTTAGCTTTAAACAAAGCCAAGGAACTTTTAGAATTGCATTGTAGCAAGTTCAACTGGTAGTTAAGGAGAGTCATAACATTTTAATAGAATATGATTTTTTTTTTTTTCAACAATATGATCAGTATTATCTTTAATCTAACATATTCTTTCGGCGCAACACTATGTTCTCAGAGTGGAAAAGTGTGTCTCGGAGATTCAATCTATCGCTACATGTGTTCAGCAGAGTTCTCCCCCGACCATCTGCTTGAGTGCCTCAACATTGCGTCTGAACATGAAGCACTTGAGCTAGCGGACAGGGTTGAAGCTTCAATGTACACATGGAGAAGTAAAGCGTGCATGATTCATTCAAAATCATCATGGGACATGGTTAAGGATCTCATGTCCGACACTGACAGGAGCGATAAAAATCATGTTTTGGCAGAGAGAGCCGAGAGTTTGCTGTTCTGTTTGAAGCAGAAGTATCCTGAGCTTTCTCAGACATCCTTGGACACATGCAAGATTCAATACAATAGGGTATGCATATGGTCATCTGTCAAAGTTGTATACATTGCAGGAAAATCCATCTCTCTCTCTTTTTTTTTTCTTTATTTTCCGTGGCTATAGTATATTCAAAAGGCCTAAAATATTCTGTAGGATGTAGGACAAGCGGTGTTGGAGAGCTACTCAAGAGTGTTGGAAGGATTAGCATTCAACATAGTCGCGTGGATTGAAGATGTTCTTTTTGTAGATAGATCTGTTACACACTGAGATCGTTAGAGATCGTGAACAGGTTTAATGGCAAACGGGGGATATCTTAATCCCGCAACCCTTCTCTAACCATCCTTTAGACAAGAAGGTGCAGATGTTATATTGCTAGTGTCTACTTACCAATATGAACTTTTTGTTAAATTCTTATTTTAATGTTCATAAACTCAAACTAACGAGTTCAAGCATGACTTGTACAATGCCGTTAAGTTTCCTCCATGGTTCTCAAAGTTGAGCTTCTAAATCATTGTGTCACATAATTTGTTTCTTTAACAAAGCATTTTATAGTTAGATCCTCAATTTTGACACAAACTCACTAGTCTACAAACAAGGAATTTCAAGCAAAAGAAACATCATAAATATTTCTGATTCGCGAGACAAAAAGAGTTATTTATGTGAACTATGTTGTAAACGCTTTCAAGTCCAAACTTCACCTTTCCTATTAATGCATAACAGGATGCATCATCCATTGAAATTATATAACTAAAGGCCACCAGTAAATTCAACAATAAGGAACTATAACTGAGTCAACAACTACTTTTAAACATCAGTTAATACACCTCCAAGCATTGAGGGCGCCAATGATTCTTTTGGAAATATGAGAAGGTGATGATAAAAAAAATTGAAATGCCTTTAAACTTGGAGCAGAATTTTGTAAAGTAACCTTTGTTCATAACCACGCATTTTGTCCAAACCTCAAGCCCACCTTCAGGCAATGGCTTCTCTCCGTTCCACTGCCAGCAACACCACCCTGCAGTGACTCCTCTGCCATTCTTCACTAACCTATTGAGTCTTAAATATTGTCATTACTTTTTTTGAGTAAATTGTGTTGTCGCACTCTTAAACTATAGTTTTTTTTGCATAATACACCATGAATTTTTAATCTTGACAAAATGCACCTTAACTTTTGAAATCATTAGTAATTGAAGTTAAATAGCTAATAAATATTAAAAATCATAGACAATTTTGGTCAAGAAATTTGCATGTGAGTTGTCTTTATTGGGGTTAATGCCCTATAAGCATGCACATTATTCACATTGTTAACAAATTAAATGAAATGACATTTATTTATTTTTGGTTGCTTATGTATATTTTGAATACTTTAATGAACATTAAGAAAATTCTATGATTATTAATGTGACTATAAAATTAGCGTATAAGTATTATATGTTTAGGAATAAAATTTGTAAATAATAATCAAAATAATCTATAATAATTAATTAAAGTTTGAAATCTTTAATTAAATATTACAAGTATGGTTCAATCTCATTGGGAATGAAAGTCATATCTAGGCTATTAATGTGGAATTATTGGATTTGAGATATTTTATATAATGAGATTATATATAACTAGATCAGATAAATTATGAATTTCTAATAATCTTTAGTTGTAAATAAAATATTCAAATTTATTATTATGATGATCACATATATGGAATGTCCACCCTATTAACATTATAGAATTTCGTTAGGTTAACGAAATTTTAATTATTTATTATGAAATTATTGTGTCATTGATAAATCTTTTTAGTGATTAAACAGGTGATAGTGACAGGGACTCATGGTGCAAAGACAAGTTCATGCCAAATAAAAGGATTAATATTATGTATATTATCCCAGTAATTATTCTAATGACATGTTTATGATTAATTATTATGATAATTTACACTAATTTGATATATGTTTTTATTGAATGAAAATTTGTATTTATGGGTTTAGTTGAGGAGATACTTGGAGGTAGTATTGAACGAATGTTGTCATGAATAAGTCCACGTGTAGTTTCCGAGATGCTAACTTCTATCCTAATTTTAGACCTCTAAATGTCCGAAATTAATTCTTTCTTTACACTCAAAAAAATGTAGAGCTTTTCATAAGCTTTCCAACACTTATTCATTTCCACAAATCCGACATCGGAATAACAAGTTATGACCCATACACCATCCAAATGCCAAGCAGTAACTTACTAGATGACCAAAAAATGCTGATTCCAAAAATTTGTCAAAGTTTCCTTATTTTTCACATGTTTTGACCTGACCTTATGCCTATTAACAGCTGTAAATCTCTTCCCAATCATATTGATTTCATGTTTTAATTCTCTTGATTGATTGGCTAATTTAAAAAAAAAAGGTCCAAATCTTCTCTCCTTGAATGCTTCAAATTATTCTCTTATTTTTTTACCTTTCCTCTCACATTTACATCTCTCTCATCTTTGTAAAAAATTTTCCACGCTCAAAGTAGCATGATCATCCTAGCCAACCAACACGACAAAGGAAGACTAGAGGATTCCAAGGTATTGTGAATTGCTAAGAATGCTTTTATCATGAAAGTATATGAGATGATGATTTTTATTGGTGTATTTATGCTTATATTTATGAGCGCATATGTATATGTACATGTTTATGTGGGGAGGGAATTTTGGTAACCTATGGGTCATGGGTATGATAATTATGATTATTTATTAGTTTCTTTGTATTTTCTTGTGAGAATGGGAATTTTTTTATTAAGATAATTGACTCTAGGAATTTGAGGCAAGGTATAATACCATGTTATGACTTTCTTGATTATTTCTATGTTTTTTTTTCTCATGGATTATTCTAGCTTGAAGTGGGTAGTCGATGAGTTTCTCTTAGGAACATATTTAGAGTGGTGTATAGGTGTTTTTTAGTTGGTGTAGAGGTATTTTATAAACTACTTATGAGATTCTTGATGAATTTGGTATTTTTAGGGTTTATAAACATGATAGTGATGATCCTTTATGGCCCTCTTTATGATTATTATTTTTTGGATATTATAAGTATTTATATTGTTTTTTATTTCTTTTTTATTCTTAGGATTTTCTCTAGTTTATGTGACGATGAATCTATTTAGGGTTTATAGGGTTTGAGATAATATATTGTGATGGATATCTTATGGTTTTAAAGATTTAGAAACATATATAGGGCTATGTTATGATGTTTTGATGATTGTTAGACATTGTTTTTGGAATTTTGTTTGGTTTTGAGAATTGCCAAATTCGGATTGGTAGTGCTAGGAATTCTTAGCACCGCTGATTAATTTTCAAACATATTTTTGAATGCATTAACGACGTTGGAATTAGGCATATGATATACCACTGGAAAGCTAGGGATGTCTAGTTTCTAATGCTACTGAGATTGTGTCATTTTGGACTTCGGTACAATTTTCTATGGATTTTTAAATAGACAGAGGTCAAGCTTCTATTTTTTTAAATGAAACACTGATCATATTCAAAAACTTTTTGATTACCTTAACAATATTAGAATAAGGCATATGATATACCATTCAAAGCTATGGATGTCTAGTTTTAAAAGCTGTTGAGTTTGCATCATTTTGACATCTGTACGATTTTATATAAATTTTTTAATAGGTAGAGGTCAAGCTGCCAATTTTATTAAACATTTTTGTTATGGATTTTGTTACAACAAATGTTATGTTGGTATTAATATTGATGTTGTAATGATATAAGGTTTTATTATAATGTTTCTAATAAGAGTATAAAATATAAAATTGGCATGAACTATCTTGAAAGTAAGCACACTGAGGTTCCCCGCCGTCACATCACTTCAAGCTGAGAAGTTGTGTAAGTTGGTCGAAAGTGTAAATACATCTCTCACTTGCAATCTAAGTAGCTTGATGTTGATATATATTTACATATATATGTATATGTTTCAATGCCGTGTATGGTTAAGCCAATGACAGATTATGTTGACGAATTAATATTAAATGATGGTGTTTTATATCTTTTAACAAAAGATGAATTCTATTGAATGCTATGATGGATAAGAAATGTTTATAGGAATTCTAAAAAGGTAGTACCGAGACAAAGGTTTTCTATTAATAGTACTAAGACAAAGGTTGCCCCAAAAGTTGGTACCAGGACAAAGGTTGCCCCTTAAGTTATGTTGCTTCTGTAGGATCTGGTGGCCAGCTATCTAGGATTCTATCAGAGTTACGCATATGTATACAATGCCAAAAACGCTAAAATATAAAAATTGGATAATACATAAGTTATTAAAAATGTTTTCTTACGATTAAGTATGAATGATTTAGAATATGATTAACGCATTATCTATGAGATTTGGCCCCCTCTTCATCGTCCCGAGCCTGTCTTTCTCCAAATGTGACTAGAATTTGAAGTGTACACTGTTGAATGCCCAACACAGCATGATTAGCAAGGTGAGAACTTTTCCTCTAAGGCGTTGGAGTTAGAGACATAAGCTTCCTTTGTGTTTTTTTAGTGGGAGACTTTTGGCCTTTCTTTGATTTTGGCTCCAAACACGACGATGTAGCAAGCTTTTGCCTTTTTCTTTCTGCGGGATTGGGAAAAGTTTCGACGGCAAAAGCCTCTTTGACAATGGCTTGCCAACCAACTCACTTTGGTCACCATTAATGATCTAGGAGGGGAGATTTTGTTGTGAGACATAATTCTTGATTGTTGTAAGTCCCGGGGCTTAGGGCATTTAAGAATGACACTTGTATCTGGAAAATGAAGAACCACAATAAGAAAGTAATTGTGAACAAGTGGGAAAGGAGTCGAAACCAGTATTTTATGTATGCCAGTAATTTATGTGTGCCAGAATGACAGTACTCCCCAGTCATTGTCAGAGTGTTTACCCCATGGCGGAAAGCCCGTAGCCAATTATAAAGATGGCCCCAAAGCAAAGCTATTTTCCTCGCACTTACTAACAAGTAGCAAGAAATGGGACATTCTTGTCTTAGCCCGAACTGACGCAAGACTTTGTGTGACGGTAAAACAGGTGTTGCAATTTATGCCCATCAACAAAAGAAGACAACCAATCTGACATAGTTGCGAAGAGGTCAATAAAATGGAATCAGAATTTCCACAAGCATCCATTACCGATATTTGAATGTTTGCCTTTACACTGAGTCACACAAAAGAAAACAGAAAAATCCGAGTCATCGGTGTCTGCACAAGGAATGAAGTTGAAAACTACTTGAGTTATCCAAAAAGCTCAGTATGGAGCGCCCAAAGAGCAACTTCTTGTAAACAAAAAAACAACGATTGGCACATGGATAAGTTGAAGCCGAAAGGTTTTCTCTAACAACCTATAGAGTAATTGGCCGAGGGCCAGAGCCTTTGATATTTTCCCATAAGAACCTCTAGAGAAAGCTAGTTGAAAAATATGCCTCAACACAATAATGGTTGATGCTGAGTAGCTCGTCTTCGATAGCAAGTTTAAATACTTGTAAGACTCTCCAAGGAAAAGGGTGACTAGAGGAATCTTTTCTCCTCTGGCAAAGGAAATCACTATAGGGAATAGAGGCTTATTGATTGACATCACTTGGTGGACCTGGAAGCATATTTTTGCTCAAAAGAAGGGCTAATATAGCCTCTACTTGACACTTCCAACCGAAGCCAATGCAAGAAATAAATCCCTTGTCTCCATAAAAACCATGAAAGAGTCAAATTTAATAGGTCAGACTTACGCGGGAAGTATGGGAGCCTATTCTATTTTCTTACATAAAATTGTTGCCTTTTCTATGTCAGCTTTCTTAATCGCATCAACAGCGCCTTCGGAGGTTGACATTAGAATCTCAAAATGACCACCAATGGGTATTTGGAAGAATTGGATGGCGGTGGGAGTAAACTCTCTAGGGGATTGAAATGTAAGTATGAGTGTCTTTGCACCATCTCCTTATCACATGCCTCAAACCCGTATTATCCTTGGAGATGGTAAAGTTTGCTGAATTCTTCAAGAATGGAAGAATGCATGGAGTGGGTAAATGGGTCCTCACCCCACCGTCCTTGAGCTTGTGGATAATCCACACAACCTAACCAGAATAAGCCCGATCTGCGAATTAGAACATAATGGGGACAGCTCAAAAAGGACCCCTCTTGAGGCAATTCAATCATCGCAGTAGGACGAAGCTTAGCGGCTAGGTCAAAGTCTAGTTCAGATGGTGTGGCCTCAAAAGTTCGAATCAACACAAGCTATAGACCCTTAATCGTTCCTTAGAAGCCATCCTTGATAACAAAGGATGTGTCCACAACTTGTGTGATAGAGGTCTTTTCCCCCACATAAGCGTTGTTGCCCATAAGACAATGTTTTATGGCAAAAAAAAAAAAAAAGACCAAAATAATAACACGACGACACTAAAGATGTCAAAGCGTAAAAAAAGGGGAAACATGGCAAGTACAATGTCAACAAAGAAAGCAACATAAAAAAAAAAAGCAAATATAGCCGATACAATAAGCTTTATAGCAAAAAAAAAAAAAAAAAAAAAAAAAAGCGTACATTAAAAAAAAGAAAGCGAACCATGGCATCATAAAAAATGGCTAGAAATGTCTCAAAAAGGAAAGAAGCATAGTAAATACATATACAAATAACGAAATTGATACAACAAAATTAAGTTTCATTAATACGGGGGAATCCCATGAAAAAGAAATGAAAAATTCAACAAAAAGTATGTGAATGTGTTTAAAAGAGAAAAAAAAAAACGAACATTTGTGATAAAGCGTAAGGACACAAGAAAAAGAAATCGAGGCTTGACAAAGTGTATAATGGTTTGGAAGGAAAACAAAAGGTCCACCGAAGTAACGAGATGTAATGTCTGAGAAAATCCATTAATTAATAAGTACAATTAATAAAAGATTTTTCTATAACTATGACGTTAAATTCATGATAAAGTATAAGTTTATATGCTATAAGTATTAGTTCTTATTAAATTGTTAGAAATGATAACAATATGACAAACTCAGTCCTACTATGTATGTTGAGCCAGTTTAGGAATAATCACCACGAGCTTTTAGCTAGAAGGCTTAATAGTGAACCGAGATAGTAGATGATAAGGTGAACGATAATGAACGAGTGTAGAAGCTTAAGAAAATAATTGACTTGAGACAAGTCAATACATTCTTAATGGTTCGAGTAGAATTTCAGTCCAATAATTAAGCACTCGACCAGTTGTATCAGATAGAATTAAAGTAAGTCAAGGGTTTTTCTTGAAAAGCTAAACAATTATTATATGAAGTGGTCTATGAAATTTCAGTTTAAATTCTATGTTAGGGGTATGCTTGGCATCTTGTTTCCGAGGGGCACTCCTTGGATGTCCGGCCACCCTGCTTAGATAAAGCCATTTTTGGATATCTGCAAGACTCTTCTTTGATTGACACTTCTTCCCAAGGTGCTCCTCAGGGGCCTATGATCACAAAATTGTAACCGCAAGTGCACGGTGCCAAGTTTAATATGATGATGAGTATGAGTTTTCGTATCCACAGGGAGCGTTTTATTTATCTCTACTAATTACTGAATGAAAATAGCCTTAACTTTATCTACAATTTAATATGGAAATACTTCAAATTAAAAGAATTGAAAGAAATAGCAAAAAAAAAATGTAGTTGAATTAACACAGTGATTTAAAGAGAATTAGCTTTAGTAATTTTGATGCTCTAGAGGTTTGATTTCACTAATGTGTCACTATGATTCCAATTCCTGTCTACCCCATATTTGGTTATTCCTAGGTTATAGACCAAGAATCCTAATTCATTCAATCCCCTCTTCCAAGTGCCGAATTAAGCATCTATTAACCCAATTTCATATCCCTATAAAAATTGAGAAATTAAGAACACATTAAATATTGTGATTCTTATTAAATAGTCTCAAAGGATTTACAAGTTCTCTTGAACTCTACAAAACCTAAGTTATATTGCCCTTGATTGCATCTAAGATTACCTCTCCTGAGTGTCAAGCCCTAGATATAACATCATCTAAAACATGGCCGGTGTAATAGAAGCATGAAGAACATAACAATATAAATAACTGAATAACCTCATCAATTGAATAAAATGGAAAATCAAATCATAGTTTCACAAAAGATCACTCCCTCCTCTAGATTGAGAGATTTAGTTCATACTAAAAATAAATAAACAAAAAACAAGAGTATAAGACATGATCAACATTAAAGAACCAAAGAAGGAATTTAGTTTGGTAGTAATTGATGCAAAATTGGAATTCTCCACCTTCGTGATTGCATCTTGTCCTTGAATTCCTCTCCAAAATCCTTCAAAGCCTCTTGCTATTGCTCTCTAAGTGCCCTCCTTTTTTATGGTCTTTTCTAGGGCTTTTATACCCTATAAAATGATTTGGGTTGCAAATTTCGTTGAAAGGCACCACTTATTTTGGAGATCAGGATTCGATCTAGCACTGCAACTTCTAGCTTCATCATCGTAGTGCTTGCAAGGGACATTTTTTGGGTTAATGTCCAGCACCACGGTGCTCATAGGTTGACAGATTTGGGAATACTTCTAGCGCCGCACGACCAAGCTCCATGGCCGCGGCGCCTGAGTCTCTATCAAACTCAATGTTAGCTTCCTTATTCCTTGCTTTCCACTTGTGCAATTGCTCATGTCCTTCTCTCATTTTTACCTACAAAGCATCAAAATACAAAAGTAATTAAATGATACTAGAAATGCCAACAAACTAAATGAAAATAGCATCAAACCATGCATGAAAGTCTACAAATAACTCTAATTTCCTAGAGTTATCAGCCTACATTGGCCTTCACACAAGATATCTCCATCTCCGAAAGAACATGTGCTTGGGACAAACTGACATAGCCTGGAAGCAGGCAATAACTCATTTTCAAAGGCCAACACATGGCCTCGCTAAAGCCCTCAAATTAAGGGCCGTCCATCGTCTAGGATCATGACACCTGTCACGTACCCCTAACACAACCATATGGAGCATTCAGGTCATAGGTCAACCCACCTTACACCCGGTCCAAGTAGTAGTCTATAATTATAATGCATTTACCCCACCAAAAGGTATATGGACTCTCTCACCTAACCCTACTATTGATCTCGGTAGAATAGGTACCTGACTTAACCGTCGGAAAGCCCTTGGTTGGCACCACACCGATGCCCCCTTGATCTCCAAAGCATCCCCTCTTATTATTGCAAGTTCACCTTAGGAAGTAAAGATGAGCAGGGCAGGTAGTCTGACCATTGTGTACAGCCACACGTGGCATTCATTCGTAATAGACCAAGCAGAGCATCAACATTTTGGTGCTTAGAGGGATTGCCCTACACCTTTCCAGCATTCCCATTAACAACTTCCATTGAATGGTCATGAGAAGAAATACTTGAGACGAGAGTCCTCGATAAGAGGGGTTGGGGAACACCCAGAACCAAAACCACGCCTGACCTCCCAAAAGACCATGCATAGCCTGGTCCTAATCTGTAGGCATTGCAGCATGGGTAAAGTGGCCTCAGCTGTCGAGGAACCAATTCGTATGTTGACCACTGTAGTATGCCTTCTTACAAATAGGTGGCATAACAACAAGTGCAATAACTTCCTACCGCTCTCCTTCTAGGCTGGCCAGGTAGATGGTCGAGCAAGGTTGAGGGACGGTTCCCACAACAAGGGAGACTCCAACCAAGCAAGAACCTAGGCCTTGAAAAGCATCTTCAGAAGCATCCGTTTAGTCCAAGATGGTTAGCTTGGGGCTCGAGACGGCTACGATCGTCCCTATAAGGTTCACAGGCCTCACTCTTTGATAAGCTCAAGAGCCGGGGGGCTTGCCTCTCTCGAGATCAACCAGAAGCCTGTGGTGATGATAGGGTAAAGGGTGGAGCTCCATACAGGGTGAAACTACTTGGAGACACTAATAGTTGACAACTACAAAACCTACAATGGTAGATTAATCATATCAGAAATAGTCGTTATGGGGTAGACAAGGATGGCATGCCTGATCCACCCTTCACCGATGCAATCATGAGGGCCCCCATGCCAAACAAATTTAAGGTGCCACAGATCAAGGCTTACAAGAAAACAATAGATACATACTAGCACCTCAAACTCTATAGGGGCCACATGACATTGCAAAATGCCAATGATGCCGCAATGTGCAAGGCATTCTCATTGAATTTAACCGGCTCTGCTCTACAATGGTTCAGGCATTTAGAGTCGGGCACTATGAGCTCTTTTTGGTAGCTATCTGATGCGTTCTCGATAGCTTTCACCCCATCCTGAATAAGAAAGAAAGAAATAACTCACCTCTATGGTGTAGAGCAAGGAGACAAGGATGACGGGACTACATCAATCGCTTTACACGAGCAACCCTAGAGGTGAGGCACATCAAAGACCAGACCCTTAAGCACACCTTCCGTGATGGATTACAAGACAAGGGTCTACTCTAGTCCCTTGCCCTAGAACAATTGAGCACTTTCTCCCAAATGCTCATGTACACCTGGAGGCACGCAGACGTGATGGACTACATGAAGAGCCATTGAGACAAAGAAGGGAGCAACAAGAAGGGGAAGAAGAACAAAGATTCACCCAGCTAGGGTGAGGCTGATTAGAACAAGAAGCTAAAGATGGACAAATCAAAGGTCCCAACTAGGAAATTCTAAAGCTACACACCCTTAGTTGCCACCATCGATGAAGGGTTGAACTAGGTAAGCAATCGCAATCTACTAGCGGACCCACCTTAAGCAATTGCAATTTGCTGGTGGAATCACCTCTGCCTAAAGGAAACCGAGCAAAATGAGACCAGAATAAGTATTTCAACTTTCACAAAGACATCAAATAATAATACCGAGGACTGCATTCAACTAAAAGACCATATTAAGAAACTCATCCGAGATAGACGCCTTAGGAATTCGTCAAAAGAGCTCTCACCTCTGGCAATAATGCCAGAATAAACGACTAGTTAGCGAAGGAAGGCTAGCCAAGAACACAAAACATTGATGGTGTGAATGCCCCAGATTCGCTGAACATTGTGCATACAATCTTCAACGAGCTAGTTACTAGGAACATCACTAGTGGTTGACAGACCTATGCCCAGGAAGCCCGCTTGGTTGAAAGAGGGGCTTTGATGAACATGTCTAAGCATAATGACAAGATATGCTAGTAGGAGTACGTCACAATCACCTTTACCGAGGAGGAAGTGGATAGGCTCATCCACCGACACAATAACGCCCTAGTGTACGAGTTGTAGATTGCAAACAACATAGTTCGATGGATGTTGATAAACAATGGCAGCTCAATAGATATTCTGTTCAAACAAGCCTTTGACAAATTAAAGATCAACAACTCTATACTTGTCTTGGTGCAAACCCCCCTATACGACTTCTTGGGGGAGGGTGTTTGAGCAGTGGGCAAGATCTATTTGCTGGTCATTTGTTGCAAAAATCATGCTTGGGTCATACGTCTCGTCGAATTCGTAGTAGTCACAAGCCATCCCTACACAACATCATCTTTGGGAGGTCGATCCTGAAAGGCATGGTCTCCACTTATCACTTAGCCATGAATTTCCCAACAAAGAATGGAGTTGGAGTAGTAAGTTCAAGACCAAAAAAAATCCAGAGACTACTACATTAAGGCCATGAAGGAGGCGGTAGTCTAGCAGTTGAATACTGTCTGACTTGAACCTACAGCTTCCCAAAGAAGAAGTACGAGCAACACCCATAGAAGACCTTGTCCCTTGCCATTGGGACCCTAAACATCCTGAACAAACTGTCACGCTCTGGTCTCAACTAAAGCTAAGATCTAATTAGATCTAGAGAAGTTCCTTACTGAATATCAGGACATGTTCACTTGGTCCCACAAAGACTTGTTAGGGATTGACTTGAGCATCATCAGCCATCATTTGAATGTCAATCCCAAGCATAAGCCGATCATCTAAAAAGAAGAGCCTTCAATTTGTAGAGGTACACTACTATTAATGAAGAGATTCAGAAGATGCTGAAGGCTGAATTCATCTAAGAAGTCACTGCCACGAGTGGCTGGCAAATGTGGCCTTGGTTAAAAAGGCCAACAAGAAATGACGAGTTTGTATTTATCTTATAGACTTGAACAAAGCCTGCATGGAGGATTGCTTTCCCTACCTTAGATCCACTAGCCAATAGATGCAACCACCGGCCATGAACTATTGAGCTTCATGGATGTTTACTTTGGTACAACCAAATCAGGATCGCCGAGGAGGGCTAAGTCAAAATCGTATTCAGAATCGATCAAGGGCTATTCTGCTATGTCGTTATGCTATTTGGGATAAAGAACATTGGAGCCACTTATTAACATCTTCTAAACAAGATGTTTGCTCGATAAATCAGAAAGACCATGAAAGTATATGTCAAAGACATGCTTGTAAAGTCTATCTGAGTAGCCGACCTTATTGTCGACTTTCAAGACATCTTCAACGTCTTTTGAGAATACAAGATAAAGCTTAACCTGGCCAAGTGCACGTTTGGGGTGGAGTTAGGAAAGTTCTTTGGATTCATGGTCAATCACTGTGGCAACGAGGTCAACCTTGCCAAGGCTTGAGCAGTCATGGACATGTACTTCCCTTGGAAAGTTATGGAAGTCCAAAAGTTCATTGGAATAATCGCTGCTTTGTCCAAATTTGTCTCTTAGTCCACCGACAAATGCCAAACTTTTTTCTAGGCACTTAAGGGGAGGTTTGAGTGGAGCAAAGAGTGTGAGGAAGTATTTTAACGTCTCAAAAGATACCTGTCTCCACCTACACTCTTATCTAAACCTCTAATGGGAGAAATACTTTACGCCTACTTAGTGGTGTCCAAAAAGGTTGTCAGCTCGGTCCTGGCATGAGAAGGAAAAGGAATTTAGATGCCAGTTTACTACACCAGCAAAGCATTCCAAGGAGCTAAGGAGAGATACGTGCCATTAGAAAAATTGGCCTTGGTAATCGTTACCTCTGCTTGGAAGCTCCAGTTGTGCTTCTAAGGGCACACAATCTAAATCCCGACCAAGTACTCCTTATGCCAAATCCTCCAAAATCTAGAAATTTCTAATCGGATCGCCAAGTGGCAAGGAATTTGAGATACAATTGTGCCTTACACAATGTTTAAAGCACAAGCTCTAGCTGGCTCATATTGAATTCATGGGCACTGATTAAGCCACCCCTTCGACTGAAAAGGCACCGATGGAAGGCTTTCATCCTGCCAGTAGCAGTGTGAGTAGACCCGAGCCTGAGGGGAAATTATTTATGGATTGGTCATCCAACATGAACAGGTTGGACACTAGACTTGTCTTTATCAACCCAGATGGTTACAAGACAAGCTATGTCCTCCGATTTGATTTGAAGGCCTCTAACAATAAGGCTGAATATGAAGCATTGATAGTTAGTATTAGGATTGTATGGAAGCTCAGGGTGGACCACATATACATTTATAGTGATTCCATGCTCGTAGTCCAACAACTAAATGGAAGATTCTAGGCCTGAAATGAGCGCATGATGGCTTATTTGAGTGAAGACAAAGCCCTGCTTGGATAATTCAAGAGCTTTATAGTTACCACGATCCCTAGAGCAGAGAATGCTAAAGCCGACATGCTTGCTTAGTTAGTCTCAGGCCTTAAAGACAATGACTTGATGTTAATACCAATCAAAAGGCTAGCTAAGCCAATCATCAAAAAAGGATCTATAAGTGAAGCTATCAAAGGGATCAAAATCTAGATGGACTCAATCATCCAACACCTAACCACAACTGAACTGTTTGGTGACCAAGAAGCGGCCTAGTGCTTTCACAACAACTCATCCGAATATTCGATGATCGAGGGAAGATTTTACCGATGCAACTACACCATTCCTTACCAGAGATATGTCAGACCATAGGAGGCCCAGTATCTCATAGAAGAGATCTATAGCGGACTATGTGGCAATCACACGGTTGGGCGTTCCCTGTCCCTTAAGTGTCTCTGCCAATGCTATTATTAGCCGACCATGGACTAGGACTACTAGGAATACACCCATTAGTGCTTCAAGTGCCAACAATTTCTCAGGCGATCAGACATCATGTTGAGCTGCTCAACTCACAAAATGGGTATAGGTCGAGCCTTGCATAGACATGACTGAGGCTAAGTACACCAACTTCATTTGGAAGAACATAATCTACTAGTATGGTATCTCGCATACAATAGTCACTGACAACGCCCAACAATTTGAAGCAACAAGCCTCCTAAGGATGTGTGAGCAGCTTGGCATCAAGAAGGTATTCTCCTCGTCAGGATATCCCTATAGTAACAAGCAAGTTGAGGCTATCAACAAGACTATCAAGGACAACCTGAAGAAAAAACTAAAAGGCCTCAAAGGCACTTAGATAGACAAACTACTAAAGGTACTCTAGGCATACCACACTCCTGTTTAGATGGCCACAGAAGAGACACCTTTCTCCCTAGTCTACGAAATTGAAGCTATGATGTCGGCGGAAGTTGGCTTGCCAAGCTACAAAGTAAAACACTATGATGAGCAACAAAATATCGAGCTTATGATGGCTGAACTTGACTTGGTGGAAGAGAAGTGAGACACTTCCTACATCTAAATAGCTACTCGGAACCAAGTTAAGGCTTGGTACTATAACAAGTGGATACAACCGAGGAGTTTTAAAGTTAGAGACTTAGTCTTGAAAAAAGTGATCGTCCTGCAGCCCAGGCTTAGATCTTTTGGGCCCAAATAGGACGCACTATTTAGAGTGGTCGAAATCGTTCGACCATGAATGTACAAAATTGCTAACATCAAAGGAAGAGTGTTTGCCCATCCATAGAACACTGAGCACTTGAAGAGATTCTACTACTGACCTTGGAGCCAGGCCACTTTTTGACCTCTAGCTTTGATATTCTTTTTGTAAACACGATAAAGATCTACTGACCAAGGTAGAAAATGAATTTACATCAACCATACATCAATGAATGAATGTAAATTCAAGAAATCTACAAATAATAGGACAAAAATGGACTGAGATGACATAGTGGTTCAAGCTTGAGCCACTTTTCTTAACTCCAACCTTGGCGAAGGCCACTCTAACTTCCAACTGGGGGAGGGCTATTTTAAAGTCCCAACTAGGGGGCTAGTCGACATAAAACCCGGCCATAAATGAGCCTGAAATACTAGTTTACTTGTCCAATCACATCATGAACTACCCAACTTAGGCATAAGGATAAAACTCCCGACCATAACTCTACTTGTGGAAGTCCAAAAAGACTCAACAAGTCTAGGAGGTATAAGGGTATTATGACACCATACCCCAAATCTGAGCAGAATATGCTATATATAATAATGAGAAGAACATGCTTGAAAAGAGCTGAATATGCCGAATAAAATATGTATAAATGATTAAATTTGAACAACTCAATACTTAAGAAAAATTCAAATATTTTGATAGGTAAATGTTTGGAGGAGGTACAATAATCGGCACTTCCCATACCTAGGCACAAATAAACAAAAATAAAGAGATGAGAATTGGAACCCTAAGCATCAGAACGAGTGGTGTCCTTGGTGTCCTAGACATCCAAGTCCATTACGACTTTTGCCCTTTTTGCTTCTACCCACCACCATCTTGGTTGGTCGAAGCTGAGGTTTCCTCCTCGTTTTGGCCTCCTTCCTTGCCTCTACCCTCCTTATCCTTTGGTTCGGCGACAAGTAACCAATCTATCACAACCGTCTTGGGATGCTTCAGCAAGATGTAGCCTCATAAGTCCTTCATCTTGAGGAAGTAGTTATCGAAGGACTCTTTGGTGCGCTTAAAGTCTTTCACCACCTAGGTTAGCCTGATCGACATCTTCTTCCCAAGTAACTTCTCATGTTGTGCCCTCGCTGCCTAGACCATCTCTTGTACCTTAAGGAGGTCGGCCTGTGCCCTCTGAGGTTCCTCTCAAGTCTAATTAGCCTCTATTTTAGCCACTTCTAATTCAACCTGGGCTAGCTCACTCGCACTCTCCTTTAGCTTCTTCTTAGCCTTAATAGCCTTCTAGGTGGCCTTTTTAGCCTTATCCTGCTGCATGGTGGCCTACTACTTAGCCTTGAGGCTAGCAATCTTTAAGCTTGGAGTCTGAGATTAAATACACCTGAATGAGCTGCTAAAAGGCTTGTTTGTAGCAATCCTAGTAGGACTTGTGTTGGATGGAGCTAAAGAAGTCCTCTAGAGGCATAGATCTTTGAAGTACTTGATGACAAACGGGTATATCATGTAGCGACCCCCTCCGCCCCTCCCCTGGGAGGAAAGAGAGGAGATGAGCGCCATGCATTGTTCGTTCATGCATGTGAAGATGGGCCGAAAAATAATCAAATCTTAGCTCAACCTTAATGTGGAAATTATCTTATCATTAGCAACAGAAATATTAAGATTACAACACTTAACAAAAACTAGAAAATCCCCTAAATGTCCTCAATAACAATTCTTAGTTTCCAATAACATCATAGAAATACTTAGAAATAAATATTGCATCTTAGACTCGTCATGGGACCTTGGACCATTCTTGCTCAGTCATCTACATCCTTACTTGGAAGCTCACCTACATCACGAGAACTAAATAAGCATAATGCCTAGTAAGTAAACCACAGTAGTTTCACATAAAAACTTACTTTCATAAACATACATGACTTTGAGGTATTTGGGCCCGTAGCATAATGTTAATCTCAAGCAGTCAGAACCCTTAACATTCATTCATAGATGGTCCCTATCTTGGAACATGCTTCCTCAAGAATTTGACCATGAAAACATACATAACATTGGTTGGTTCATGACAACAAGAGAGTTCACATCATACTCATGAAAATCATCAAAAACATCTTTAAACATATTCATCATAACAACATACATAACTTTAAAACATGCTTTAAAACATACTATTGTTCAAGTGATGCAGTGGAGTGGAGGGTATACTTACACAAACCATTTAGTCATGATCATCTTATATTCTATACATCATTATTCATTCATTCTTTACATCACAAAATATATTCCTTCATATTCTGATGAAAGCCATTGAACACCTTCATGATTTTCTATCCTCTCTTTATGCATTCATATGTCTCCTTAAATATTGTTTTTCCATAATCTTTTCTTTCCTTTTCTCTTCTTAATTTCTTCCTTATTTCCTCATGGTTCATCCCCTCATTTCATAAGTCTCACATAGACATCTCTCTATAATATCTTTCTTTCTTTCCTCTAGCTCACCTATTAGTCCCTCTTATTTTCTCTCATTCTCACTCTATGCAACAAAATAAAGAAAGAGAAGAAGGAGAAGAAGAAACATGCAGCAAAATGGGTGAGAGGACTTGTGAGAGATATAAAAGGAGAGAGCAATTTTGGGTGAGAAATAAGGAAATAATGGGATAAGGAAATAATAATCAATATATTACAAATGTTATGCCAAGATGAAGTGTATCCATGAAAGGTAGAGAGAAATTAGAGGAAAGTCAATGGTTCAATAGAGGAAAAATATAATGATAATATCTTGACTATCCATGAACTGAATTCTAAATAAGTCAACCAATCATCCAATAAAGGAATAAAAGAATTAAAGATAATTTTAGAGTCCAATATTAGCTCCATTTGGCTAACTTCAATTATCAAAATAGGAAACCTATCATGAATTCCAATTATCATTAAAAGTCAACTATCAAAATATAATGATAATATATTGACTAATTAGAGGCAATTTACACGTGGGATTAGAGGGGAATTAGGGGAAGAATCAACAAATTAGCCCCTACTTACCATAAGAGGGGAGAGGAGGGGGTCGCTACATATCAAATATCGCATCCTCGACCAGCTGGTTAAAGGAACCACTGGTGGTGGAGGTGGAGGACCCATGATGAGACACCTCCTCATGTTGCTGGGTACTCAAAGAGGCTTTGACCTTGGGCTACCCAGCTCATTGGGTCTTTTTCTCTTAGCCTCTGCCTTGGCCTTGCCTTTGCCTTGGCAAGCCTTTCTTCCCTAGAGAGCTGGTGGGCCAACATATTTGCAAAATAGGAGAACTAAAGTCAAGAAATGATCAGGAAAAGCACCAATAGAAGTTAAAAGAATAGTCATAAGGTTAAACCTCTGATTTAGAGCAGGTTTGGCAGATAAAGTAGCCTAAGCCTAATCATGTCCATGAGATTGCTGTCAGTGATAGGTGGCCCCAGATTGGGGGAACCATCACAAGAGTTCTTGGAACTAGATGATGATGGTTTCCTCACCTGCCACCTAGTTTTGGAAGAACTTGGCCTCAAGACGTTAGTGACACTGCGCTAAGCTACTGTCACTTGCTTGGCCAGCCAAGAAAGTGGAATGTTGTCATGTCAGTGGTTAGTTGAGCTAGAACCACTAAGCTAGCCATAGTTTGCCTAGCTGATCTTGCTCAATAAAAATGCCTACTACTGGAGAGCATCGGGTTTCTTCAACAAGTCCTTGGTAGACTGCATTAATGCTCTTGGTACTCACGGCCTCTTTGATCAGAGGTGCCTCTACTCGAATCTCATTGGCATGACTTGGTCAAGTTGGACCCTTTCTCTGAGCCAAGACAACCATTTTTTGCCGGCATAGAACTACTTAAATTTCCTTAGCTTGTCTGAGTTGGGGTTGCAGAGGATGGAGCCCTTGAACACTTTAATTAAATAGTACCACCTAACCTACCTGGGAGTTTCTTCATCTTAAACATTTGCTTAAAAGCCTCCCACGGCATCTTCGTTGTGTGGCTATACATGCATAACATATACATGCCGATGAGTGTGCAGTAACAATTTGGATTTAACTATGTAAGGTACACATTTAAGTCATCGAGGGCTCGACGCATGAATGGATGCAACCGAAGGTGGAGTCTTGCTTAAATAATTTCGTATAGAGTCAAATGCACCATTTTGGTGGGTCAATAGGGGGATCCTTAGCCACATGCAAAATAAGACAGACATCATCAGGAATCCCATACTTCCAACAAAAAGTGTCCAACTAGGCCTGGGTCATCGTTGATGTGTACTCTATGGCCAAGGTCTAGCCAAGCTGGCATACTCTATAGACAACTACTTATCGAACCCTAGTTTCCAAGGCAGCCGAAACATCTTACTTATGCTTGACGTAATTGGCCCCTTAGACTAGAAGCCTCTCCTTGGAAACTTCTTCCTCGATGATGACTTAACCCACTACTTGGGCCCCTTTAGCTACGTCCTAGATAAAGGAGCTTGGCCCATTCGTAGTGGCCGCCAAGCGAGCATGCTCCTATTTAGTCACTCGAAATGTACCCACAGTGGCCGCCCTGATGTATAGGGTCTTCCCCCCTACATGGCCTAAACGAGATCATTCCTTCGAAAAGACCCAGGAGCTCTTACTCAAGGGTAGTATTTGACCCCAAACTAAGGATCTAGGCCAATCGAGCTGCGCCTTCTTGCTTGCTCACCCTCTTAGTACTTCGTCGTCCTTGGAGCCAGGTCGGTTTGACTCATTGCTCTCATCCAATCATGAGACATTCATTAACAAGTTCTAGGAGTCACTCAAATCACTCATATGTAGGTTAGGGAATTAATTGTTTGGAATTGATTGATCAGGTTTAAAAGTTCTTCAAGTTCTCAAGCCCTCTGTTTGGTAGCCAGAATACAACACTCTCAAAAATTTGTAAGCAAGGTATGTAGATGAACAGAAGGCTTCTCTATTTATAGCCCAAGGTTGGCGTAGAAATCAAAGGGGCACTATGATTGTGTTGTTCTAGGAAACAAACAATGGCAAGTTGACACATGTCAACTGAGCTTGAACGACTACGCTCGCGAAAACTGTGATCCCGAAGACTTAAATTCAAAGACAATTTTGGCCGATTAACCCCTTGGGCATAGTGCACTAGGCTGAGCACCAACCCGATCTAATGAGGGGCTACTGTTGGGGGTATGCTTGACATTCTATTTCGAAAGAAAACTCCTCAAATGTCCGACCACCATACTCGGATAAAGCCATTTTTAGATATCCATAAGACTCCCCTTTGATCAACATTTCTTCCCGAGGTGCTCCCTAAGGCCAACACTGGCTGTGACACATGATGTCGCCTCCTCGGGACGAACACATGCTTGAGACGGACTGATATAGCTTACAGCCAGGCAATAACTTATTTCTAAAGGCCGATAGATGGCCTTGCTATAGTCCTTAGATTAAGGGTCACCTACGATTCAAGATTGGACATCTATTACCTACTCCCTAACACAACCAGGTGAAGCACCTATTCATGGGCCAAACCCACCTTGCACTCGTCTAGGTGGTAGTCTATAAATACAAAGCATTTACTTAACCTAAAAGGTGCGTGGACTCTCTCACCAAACCTTGCTCCCAATCATGGTTGAATAGGTACCTAACTTGAGTGTTGAAGAGCCCTTTGTTGACACCATATGGTGTCTCCCATTGACCACCAAAGCATCTATTCTTCTTGTTGTAGGTTCACCTTGGGAAGCCAAGACGTGTAGGGCAAGTAGTCTACCACCATATGTAGCTGCACGTGCCATTGATTAATAGCAAACCAAGTGGAGCATCAACATTCTATGATTCTATAATTAGGGTAAATTTAGTAATATATAATACCATTAAGTGTATGAGAGTATTATTAGAAATCAGTTCAAGATTAGAAGAACTTTTATCTTAAGTTCAAAATGAAGGAAGCCCATCAGCAAGAACCTTGAAATTCAATAGATAGGAATTTTAAGCATAGTACTGCATTAGCAGCTGCCGATAAACACTCTAGTGTAGCTAAACAAAATTAATTGGCTCTCCCATGTTATGTTTTATGATTAAAGAATTTATAAAATTGTAAAATAAATTCCAAAATTCTATAGTAAATATTAAAGTTGAAATGTATAATTCAAAGAAAACAATCTGGTTTATGATTGTACACTGTGATTTAAGGTGGAGGAAAAAATTAAATCATAACTTAACTTGAAAATTCAATATATACAAATTTCAACTACAATTGTTGTTAGCAATGTTCAAAGAAGCACTCTAATGCATAAAATGTTCTTAATTGCCTATTAGCTAGAAGTCAAAGTTATGTGAGAAGCATTTTTGATAGTATTTTTGATAGTATTTTTGATAGCTAGAAGTCAAAGTCAAAGTTATGTGAGAAGCACTCTAGACTCATGAATTGATACTGCTAAAGACTTTGCCAATACCAAGATAAGTGTAGGAAAAGTGAGGACTAGGTTTTATCTAGTTAGAAAATAGTTTAAGATTGATAGTATTTAAATTTCGTTACATAATTTAGGGAAAATAACATTACTAAATAATTTAGAGTTTACTTCAACCGCGATCAAAATTCTCCAAATAGTTAAATTTTCCTAACCTATGAATGGGATTTTATAATTTAAGTTTAGATTAAAGTTTAGAAAAACATTTATGATTGAATTTAGTCTATATTAAGCGGTTGATCGAATTTAGTATCGAAAATATCTTATTTGAATACTTGAACTATAACTGAGATTTAAGTAGTATAAGTGGTTAGAATTATGCACATTTATATTGTGTGGAGACATAAGGACAAAAAAGTTGAAAAGGACCTATGAAAACTGGATCTTGTTACATAAAATAAAGCTACTTTACACTATTCATGAAAGGTGAAATGACTAACTAAATAATAAATTAAAACTTGTCTCTAAGTTTTCCTAAGCCTACCCTTAAATGTGATTTCACCATGGCCTTGTTTCCATAAGCCTTTCAAGAAGCTCAAAGATCTCAATTAATAGATTAAGTAAGATTAACACTAAAGGGCTATAAATAAAAACCTTGATAACAAGGGCTCATTTTTTGCTATCCTTCCCCTTTTTTTCTCAAACCAAAGCTGGTTCTCTTAGTCTCTCTCTCTCTCTAACTTTTCCCTTCCTCGCACTCACAAAAATCTACCAAAGATCAAGAGGAGAAAGAAAAGAATTAGGGTAGCACTCAAGGGTTTTCTACAAAGGTAAAGCACTAGACTTTTTCCCTTTTTATTTTAAGGTTGAATTACTTTATGTGTACTATTGATCAAGGTCATATTATAAGCTCCTAAGAGTATACTTATATTTGTAATATAAGTTTATGATGTCATTGTTTATGGTTATGTAAGATTAAGCATGTTTGGTCTAAGTTTTAGTCATGGTTCTTAGATAATAATTTTCCTACACCACTTATGCTTAAAACACTGATCCTTCACAAGTTGATTTTGGAATCTTCACGAACATAATTTTTAGATCTCAATGTTTAAAACAAATTCCTATGACTAAGATTTTTCATGTTTCTGACTCTAAGATGGACTTTCGGACCATTTTTAAAAATTGCACCAAAACTATTTTTACTGGGGGCAACCATTGTTTTTTGTAGATATAGGCATCTTCAAGGCCAAATCATAAGTTTCACAAAACATAAATGTAACAACCGTTGTTTTCTTTAACTGACGATATGTAACGTTTAATGATTTTATGGTTCACATAAATGAAATTATGACTTAGAAGCACATATTGTGTAAAAATTCTAGTGTGTTATCTATGATTACAAAATTTATTATGAACTAACAATTTTTATAGTGAATGGACTAAGAAAATTCCAATGACATAAAGTGCCTAAAGAATGATTATTGTTATTCCTTGTTTGAAAAATGATCTATTTTGACGATTTACTTGGATTTTATATGTTTTAATATCCTATTCTAATCTTTGGGATTTTTAGGAGATCTACTTTTAATTTTTAGAAATTATTTGACTTTAGAAATCATTTTGTTCAAGTTTAGAAAAGTTTCAACATTTTTAGATTTTTGAAAAAAAAATTGAAAAAAAAAATCCAAAAAAAATTGTGGGGGGTGGGGGGGCTCCCAAAAGGACATGTTGTTTAGGAGCTGGCCACCTAAAATGACATGTTGTTTTTGGGGTGCAGAAATGCAAAAAAAAAAAAAAAACAAAAAACAAAACGATCCGTCATTTGGACCATCTTCTTCCCATGTCTAGAGTTGGAGAAAACAACTTATTTCATTCCAAAATCAAATTTAATCATTTCTCTTGAACTTTCCACTTTAAAAGTCATTAAATATCTCATTCAAACTCCTCAAAATCATTATTAATAATATTGGAGAGTAATTTTTTGAAGAAAAGTGTGGGCACCATTTTTCCATTATCGCCACTCAATAATGGCCAACTCCATCTTCTGTTCTCTTCCATTTTTTCATCCAAGAATAAGGCTAGACCACTACAAAATGTCAACAAAAGCAAGTAAACAATCATTTCTTTTTCTCTCCTATATCCTCCACCATCTCCACTGACAAACAATGAAAAATGCCACAATCTATGCTCGGCCACCAGTCCCATGCTCCCCTTGCCTTGGCTGCATTCACCTTGCACTAGGGTCATGTTTTAGAACACCACCTTTCTTGTCTCCAACACCTTTTCTTCCCCTTTTTCCCACATCTCCCACATACACACGCAAGTCACATACCGACCATGCAACCATGAACCGTAACAAGGAAGTCTCAAGCCTCAAACCTCCACCCTTAATACTTACAAACACTTTCCAAGTCGAGAACAAAACATCTCTCCAAAACTGGAAGCTAAACGGATGAGTTACGACGTGTTCGTCGAAACCGTCGACAGAGTCGTAACGAAGTTTTTGACCACATTATGAGGTTGGTTTTGTATCTATTTTTACACCAAATTTTTACTATGATATTATGGTGTTTATGCGAATGATTTTATATGATTTAATGTTTGATTTTGTTTAAGAAACAAAATTTTTATGGATATTATTTTTAATCTCGTTTTTAGGCAAAAACCCATATTTTGGGATTTTTTGGGAAGAATAGACGTAATATTTGAGAAAATTCTATTTGAACATTTTTTTTTTATTTATATGTTAGGCATCTCTTACAAAGATGTCAAATTCAATTATGTTATTTTTTATTTGTTTGAGAATTCGTATTAAATGTTGTTCTTACGGTCCTTAAACTGCCTTTAAATATGATGATTTGTTTAATGATGTCATATGATGTGTTTAATGCTAGAAAAATTTATAAATGCTCATTTATATTCTAGTTTATTTCTACAAATATTTAGTTTCATACATACGTTACAAATAAAGATAAAAAATCGTGGAATGAACACTGCTCAATGTTTTAGTATTTTTATTACAACATTTTTGTTAAAGTTAGTATTTTTGAAAAATACTTAAAGTGATCTAAACATAATAAAAATAAATATGGCATTATCTATAGATGTTAAGAATGTTATGCTAAAATTTCATATCAATTGGAATTTTATGTGATTTTAGAAAATTCGTTGATCATTGACTGCCTGCTTGTAGTTTACTATGACAAATTGTCTTTATGACTTTTAAAATATAAGAAAAATATTTATACTAGCTCAAACTTAATGAAATTAATTCTGATAGTATATTTTTAGACATTTGGTATGTCCTATGAAAATTTATAAGCCATTATAATTTTGATGATTTTTATAAAATTCGTTTATTATCGCTGTTAAAACCAAAATTTCAACAACAGAGTCATAATTTGTAGAAGATGAAATAATAGCTTAAATTGATCCAATTATGATGAAATTAAATCTAGAGATTTTTTTAGATGTTTGTAATGTAGGGTAAAAATTTCAAGTCATTTTGAACTTTGTGTTATTTTTAAAAATTCATAGAATTCTGGTTGTCCATGTTGTTCCTTTAGAAACAAAGTTTTATCTTAGAAAAGATGAAAATAGTATTTAGATAATCCAAAAGTCATGAAATTTATTCTAGTGACATGTATGCATGCCAAGAAATTTGTGCTAAAATTTCAAAGCTATTAGAATTTTTTATGATTTTATGAAAATCGTGGAGTGCTGACTGCTGGATTAAAATATTGAACCTGCCTAAAATGTGATAATAGTGTAAGTTATTTTAAATGGTCAAATATGGAATTGCGTGTTGTCATGATAATAAATGTGATGTTTTGAGTATGTTCTTGTACCAAAAATGTTTCTTTTATCATCATGTTATAATATTAAAGTTGTTTTAGACACTTAAGTCGTTGGAAGTAGAGAGAAAACTATCCCCTTTCAAGAGGTTAAGTAAATTTGCTATAAGTTAAGTAAGTACATTCTTACCTACAGCATAATTAAGGATTATGAAAAGTTTTGAGAAATGTTATGTGTTATTATGTTGTTAATGTTTATGCATTTCTCATTCACAAGACTGTTTTTACCTTGGTTTTGAAGAAGACATTTTTACGGATGTTTTTAATGTTTATTTTATGATGCATGAAACGTTTTCACAAAATTCTATGTATATATATGTATCACCTAATTAAGATGCTACACACCGAATGATGATGTATGTCCTATAAGGTGGACTATCCTGCAAAGTGGACTTGTCACGTTTAGTTTGGTATTAGCTATCTGTTTCCTCTCATGACAGCACGCCATAATGATGTTAATGGTGCAACGCCATGGCCCTAAAGGATAAAATGAATGCCTTTAATATGAAAAAAGGAAAAAGAAAAGATATGTTCTTACAAAGTGAGCTTTATGCACTATGGTGACTATGTCACAAATTAAATGATTCAAGCTATGGTTAAAGTTTTTATAATGTTTTGTAAGATTACATAATATACTTACTAAACTTAATGATTACATAAGTTAAATCATGCTATAGATAAGGATAAAGCTACAGTTATAAATAGAGGATTGACAGACAAACAAGTTACGACATGAAATGAAATAATCACAATGCAAATTTAAATTTATTTCCACAAATTAAGGGATGTTTTTAATTATTGGACTATTAAATTTGGTTTGTTATAATTTATGGGTTTAATTTGTTTTCACGTTATATACATATTGTGTTAAAACTAACTATTTTCGCAGGTAGTCAGTTAGCCGAATACATTGGGTATTCCATCGGCCTAACCGAGGAGGAAAACTGTTTAAGGTAAATAAGTATTAGTTCTACTTAAATGATGTGATCTTGTGAAGTGCTAGCAATATATATTTAAAAATAATCTAATTTTTTAAAAGTAAATTATAATTATAATTCATATATTCACATGATAATATTAAATTAACTAAAATAAATTTACACTAAAAATCCTAAATTAATAATTAAATAATACTTACAAGTTTAGGTTTTCCTATCTAATAATTAAGAGATAACGATGAAAGTTAATAGTTCCTATGACGTCTATGAGGAGGCGTTATAGATACAGTTTCAGAGCGATTTTCATCTCCAACACACATCACCACGCGTCTATCCTAAATCCTCCAAGTAAAAATTATATATAGATGTCGATGGACATGTTATGTAATTGTATTTTTACACATATGTACCAGAAAGACGCTTATTCTATTCTAAGTTAGGATCATGTCCCTAACCCCCTAATCTATAATGTACCAACAAGAAACGAATATGGATGGCCAAGGTAGGAAAGGTAGGGCCTGTCGATAAGCTGTGGCCAAAACTGACACTCTGACCAATGCCAACCTAATGGTAATAATTGTAGATTTTCAAAAATGTCTTGAGAATCAACATAAAGAAATAAAAGAACTTAGAAGCAATGGTCATGGAGGGGAAATTCAAAATGAAAACACACCAACTGCCCCTCAATAGCAAGAAAAATAAGCCTTAGCCTTGGCAGCTTAAGAGGCCACTAAACCAGTGTCTTAAGAGCCTCTATTGGTTAGATGGAGGTGTGTTAAACCTATGGATTTTGAAGGTTCCAGCGATTCATTGATTGCTCAAGGTTGGTTAAATATAAGTAAGGCTACTCTCAAACTGATGGATTTCATTAATAATGAGAAAGTCCTAGTGCCTTGTATTGCCTCACTATGAAGGCTCATATCTGCTTGGAAAGAATTAAACAAAGCCGAAAAATTAGTGAAATGACATGGCATGACTTCGTTAAAGTTTTTGTTGAGAAATTCTTTTACATGAACATTACTCGCATGCATTATGATGAGCTTGATAATTTATGCAAGGTGATATGTCAATAATAGAAGTGGTAGAGAAATTAAAACAACTGGTCCCCCTTGAGATGGTTTGAGATGATGAAGAGAGGGTAAGAAGATTGATTAAAATCCTTCAACCTGAAATCTCTAGGGTTATTGATGGCACCCTACGACCTTATACTCAGGAGGATTTAGTTAGTGTGGCATTCCAAGTAGAGCCATATTTTCTAAAGGATAGAAAGAACCAACCATCACCTAGACAGTTTGGTAACCACTCAAATAATCACCACCGACCACAGGGAAACAGCCACCACCACAACAACAGAACTAGGACAATAATAAAAAAAAGGGCAATTTTCAAAATCAAACGGGTCAAAACAATAAGAAGGGAGGCAATGGTCAACACCAACAGCAACACCATAATAATAGGCAAATCCAGCCATGTGCCAAATGTTGGAAGAAGCATCTAGGAGAATGTCATCTAGGCACTAACTGTGGCGTCCGGCCTAGGCGTACTCCCTCAAGCCTTCATAGGACCCACCTTGCGGGGCCCTCAGACTTATGGCTCTTATTGGTAGACCATCGCCGTGCCGCCCACTCATTCGTACTGTCCCCTCTAGGGCCCTCTAGCCCCTCAAGGTTTTTCTTTTGCGTCCCTCGGGTTCAAACACTAGCTTAATTGGTACTCGAGATGGAAATAAGAACCTCTTAAGAGAGGTTTGAGGTTCGAACCCGAGGGACGTGAAAGAAAAACCCTGAGGGGACAGTACGGATACGTGGGCGGCACGGGGATGG